>ML419450.1:56799-85187 GCA_005239525.1 Nicotiana knightiana
GGGGAGGGGAGAGAACAGACGGTTTGAGGCCAATTGTTTGAGAGAGAATATATAAGAGAGTAGTTTTTTAAGAATTTGGTTATATAATGCCAATTGTTTGGGGATGCCTTTGCCAAACCTAATATAAGGCTAAAAAATTATTAACTCCTGTCATGTGTTGTCACCTGGTGCCAGGGTTTGGCATGACATGACAACTAGGTCTAACAATTAGCATTAAAAGGCCAACTTTTAGGATTTGGCAATGGTAGCCTGAAGTTATTTTCTCTCTTCTAATGGTTCAACCACCATCCTAAAAATAAGCCCCATCAAAATTATTTTCCTTAAAAATAGTAAAAAATATTTAAAGCTCCTTCTCTCTCTTCTCTCATAGAAACCATCATCCTAGAAATTAGGTTATATTTACTTCAATATTATCCGAAAAAACTCCATTAATTTAAAATTACTTTTTTAGTTTTTTATATGTATATCCAAATATATATAACACAATAATAATTATATATTTTGTATATCACAACGTATAACATAATAATAATGTGTATATCAAAAAAGTATATTAAAATTCTATTTTCCTTCTTTGCATAACACATTTCAGATTGAAAACTCAAGTTCAAGACGACTTTACATGTGTATCCCATATTGTATCACGTATATATCTCTATGTACATCAGCGATATCTTATGTATATCATGTATCCATGTATATCCGTGAAAGATATACAATGTGATATACATGGGCGTCCATAAAAACAATTGTGTTGTATACACAATATATAAAGTGATATACACAGACGTTCCTTAAAAACCTGTGCGTAATATACATGATATAAAACATGGTATATACATATCACCGTTGGATTCATCTTACGAAAATTTTCAAAATAAGTCCAAATTTACTAACTTCTAGTTAGGGGTGTACAAACCAAACCGGAAAGTCACACCAAATCGAAAAGTCAAACTAAACCGATTTTAAAAAATTTGACTAGGTTTGGTTTGTTATTGAGTAAAAATACCCGAACCAAATCAGTATATAAATATATAATTTTTATATATACTTTTAAAATTTTATATAGAATTTTCTTTAAAAAATATCTAGAAATATTTGGGGTTCTCTTGCAGCATATAATACTTAACAGAATATGAAGTGCTTCATATTTATTATCCTTAAATAATGGATTATATGATCATTTTCTCATCAAGTGTTACTGAAATGCGTCAATCTCTTTGGTCTTCCATATTCATATCATATGTTTAGATCTATTAAACTCTTACATTTTTTTGAATGTGAAGCGATTATTATTATTTAGGTATTATATTAATTTTTATGTTTAGTTACTAATTCAGTTAACCTTAAAAGTGTACATCAACAAAAAATTATTGTCAAATGACTAAAAAAATAACTATTATTGTGTTACTAAAAAAATTCTCCTATAGGAATAGTTTAATAGATAATATGTTTGTCACTTTTTTTTTATTTTTTGCTAAACATATATTTATTTATAAAAAATTTAACAAAGTAATATTGAAATAACATTTAAGTAACAAAAAACCCGAAAAAAAATTAAAAAACTCGACAATACCGAACCAATCCAAATCGATATAGTTGGTTTTATTTGGTTTTGATAAAACCCAACCAACCCGCTCTATGTATGCCCCTACTTCTAATCATTAATCATAGATTTACAAAAACTAGCTAAGTGCATAGAAAAAATAAAAAAAAACCCATATAAATAAGGATACTCCCTCCTGAAATCACGAGCAAAAATCTCCTTCCACATTTTTTAGCGTGATAAGCAGACGAAAAGAAAATTTCTTGAATGAAGTAGCAAACAATGTGATTAAATACAAAGAAAAAAATATATAACATTCAAAAAACCTAAGCAAGAAGGGACCTTTTTCAATGGGTATGGTTGAAATTCATAGAAAATATGCAGATGAGTCAATATACAAAATTTGAGAAAGATTGGAAGTGATCTGGACTAGTTTTGAGTCAAATACGCAGTTGAAATCGAGTTTAAAATGTCTCTACGACATATGTATCAAACATGTATCTCACATACATGTATACATGAGTATACGGAAAATACATATTTAATACACAGGTGATATACAAAATATATACAGGAGATACACAATAAAATACACATATCATCTCTTCTTCCATGTTCATCTTGTGTGCTTTGAATTTGGCTCAAGTTTCAATTCAACCCACCTAAAAGCTCCACCAAATTGTCCCAAAATTGAGATGCACACTCCTTAAAATGTACCCAATTATTCCAATAGCATCCACTCGAAATAAATTTCAGTTTCGAAAACTCAAATTTTTGACTTCAAGCTTAAGCAAGGTTCGATGGTTGTTCATGGAGTTTTCAGTTTAATCCTTTGACCTAATCCAACAACTAACGTTTATAAGTGATTTCTCAATCGAATTAAGGTGCTCGATTCTCTAAATTTCAACTTAAAAAAACTAAAATATTGCAAGGCCAAGTGTCTCAAAAAGTTGGAAACGCCTTTGAGCAACATAAACATGTATTACAAAATGACATTTGGGCTATTTTTGGTAGATATTTTATTTTAGGCTAGTTTTGGTTGAAATTGTGTATGGATTGGCAGTTTGTGTAGTTTTTCCTTCCGAAAATGCTTTTTATATCAAATGGTTTTGTTTCTCTTTTTTTCTGAATTGATTTGTATGGTCCGATAATTTTGATCTCTCTTTAAAGTTATATTCTATCGATCAAATTTAAAATAAATAAAACTTGTAATCATGATCCTTGAAATTAATTTTTCAGACTTAATAATACAATCAAGCAAATAAATAATTAAAAAAGGCAAATTAAACCAAAACTTTAATGAGAATTGAACCTTATAAAGAGAATATGAATAAGTTATTTCAAACTAAAAAAACTGCATGACCAAAAAAAAGTTGTCTGGACCCGAAATCTGACTTGTGATTTGCTTAATCTTGAACCATCCTCTAATATGGTCGATGGTTTATGATCCAACATCAATTCTGAGCCTTTCAATTGCATTTTCATGTTAAATTATTTTATTTTTGCGAAGATTTCGGCTCCAAGATTTATGGAAAATTTCCTTCCATAATTTCAGTTTCTTCCATAATTACCCTTTCCTTCCAAATGTAAGATCATTTTGATTGAATTCATTTTGATATCAAAATAGTAGAAGAATACACTGTTGAAAAGGCGTATATTTGGAAAAAAAATTAGCAAATGTAATGATCTGGTCGGTCATTCCGAGAGTTATAACCCAGTTTACCCTATTTCTGTTTCTTTATGTGTTGTTCAGTTGTGTTGAGTTGTATCGAATTAGTAGGTTTGGGTTCGGATTGGTTTTGGAGTGAAATGAGACACTTAGTCTCTTATTTAGAAAGCTAAGTTAGAAAAATCAACCGGAAGTTGACTTATGAGTAAACGAATTTGGATTTGAAATTTTTATGATTCGGTTAGCTTCATTGGGTGATTTTAGACTTAGGAGTGTGTTCGAAATGTAATTTGGAGGTCTGTGGTAGAATTAGGCTTGAATGGGCGAAAGTAGAAAATTTGGCGATTTTGGTCGGCAGTGAAAATTTAGGTATCGAGATTGGAATGGAATTCGAAAGTTAGAATAGGTTCGTAGTGTCATTTGTGACGTGTGTGCAAAATTTGAGGTCATTCGGACGTGGTTTGATAGGTTTCGGCGTCGTTGGCAAATTTTGGAGGTTTAGAAGTTCTTAGGCTTGAATTCGAGGTTGATTTGGTGTTTTGGAGTTGTTTTGGGTGTTCCGACGGTTCGACTAAGTTCGGGTAGTGATATATGACTTGTTGGAATTATTGGTTGAGGTCCCGAGGGGCTCGGGTGTGTTTCGGATGGTTAACGGGTTGACTTGGTGAAGTTTGGATTGCTGGAAATCTGGTAGTGTAATTGTTCTGGTGTGGCCGCACCTGCGGATGGGGAGCCGCAGGTGCGATGGGCGCAGATGCGGAAGTCGAGTGAAGATTCGGAAAAGGCCAACTGGGCATGGAGCGCAGGCGCGGAGGAAATGTCGCACCTGCGAGCCCGCAGGTGCGAAGCCTGGTCGGTTAAGTAGAATGCGTAGGTGGGCACCTGGGACCGCAGATGCGGAAGCGCATGTGCGAAGAAGGGGTCGCAGGTGCGGAACCCCTGGACAGAAACCTATATAAGTCACACTTCGCGAATTATTACCCTTTTTCCACCATTTTGAACGGTTTTGAGCTTAGGGCAGTGTTTTTCAAGGGAGAATCTAGAGGTATCATTGAGGTAAGTTACTTGGATTTATTTACGCGTGTTTATGATATTTTTTCACTGATTAGCCATGAAATTAGTAGGGGTTTAGGGAAAAAATTGAGGGAGTTAGGGCTTGAGTTTTGGAGAGTTTTAAGTGAGGATTTGAGGGACCAAACGGAGCCCGATTTTGACAAATTTTATATAGTTAGGCTCGGGAGAGGACGAGGATTCCGATTCTGCCATTTTTGACTAATTTCAAGACGTGGGCCTTAGGGTCGGGTTTTAGCCTATTTCGGATTTTTGGCCTATTTATGCAGTTTTCTTGTGGAATCCGATTCCCTGGCCTATGTTGATAATATTGTTCTGGTTATGATTAGATTCGGAGCTTTTGGATACCGAGTCGAGGGACGAGGACATACCGGAGTAGGATTCACGTTGTTAAGGTAAGTAACAGTTTTAACTCTGCCTTTGAGGGTATAAATCCGGAGAATTTATATCATATGATTATTTGGAGGTGATACCCACGCTAAGGTGACAGGCGTGTGGGTGTACACCACGAGGGATTGAGACTTGGTCCGTCCCGTGAGGCTATGAGGCCTAATGGAAATTATCTGTGTTACATATTTTCATGTTATTGAACTTGACTGCCTTTATGCTAGAGATCATGCTTAGGCTTTATTCATGCTCACATTATTTTCACTCAGTCATAGAAATTCTTATACATGTTTATCTCAGTCTCTGTTATTTTGCAGATATGTTGTGATAATTGATTTGGACTGTGTTCCCTCATTTGTTGTGAATTGTGAGGCTGGAGAGGTACATGACTGAGTGAGGCCGAGGGCCTATTGTGAGATATTTTTATTATTGTACGTGAGTTATCCGCGCGGATCCAAGTATTTATACCATAGCACGTGAGTTGTCCGTGTAGCACGCGAGTTGACTATGCGGATCCAGATATTGATATTATGGCACATGAGTTATCCGTGCAGCACATGAGATGTCCGTGCAGATTAGCGTTTGGGCTGTAGGAGCCCATCTGGAGTCTGTATACCCCCAGTGAGCGCAGATACCTACTGAGAGTGTATATTGAGTGTCGAGTGCTGAGTGTTGAGTGGTGGAGTGACATTGCTGTGAGGTTTCATTTACTTTTGTTGTTTCTCCATTTACTTGTTGATTTCTTCGTAGCATTCGTTGATTTATAGAAATTACCTGTTTACCCTTATTTGTACTTAATTGTGGAAATAAATTATTAGATTGTTTTGCTTAGATCGTCACTACTACTCAATTCCTTAGTTATTTCTGTTACTACTGAGTCGGTTGTACTCATACTACATCCTTCACTTCATGTGCAGATCCATATGAGTTAGAGCGCAGCGATCATTGAGTTCATGCCGGCTATCTTTGAAGACTACAAGGTAGCTGCTAGCGTCCGCAGAACCTTGTTACTCCTATTATTATTTCTTCCTTTGGACTGTATTGACAGTTAGACAGTTATATATATCTTAGTTCATAGTTTTAAACGCTCGTGACTTAGTGACACCCCGATGTTTGGGGCTTGTTTCTGTATTTTCTTTATTATATTTAGAGTTGGTTTAGTTTATAAAAAATTCAAATTATTGGAAATGTTTTTATTGAACTCTTATAATTAAAGTGGTAGTAATATTTTGGAAAAATAGGCTTGTCTTGTATCACGATAGGCGCCATCACAATCTGAATTAGAATTGGATCGTGACAGCAAAAGAATACACTTAAAATTTATAGTGAAAGATCATATATTTTGACTATGAGGAGCAAAAAGCGACAAGCAATTTGGAAGAAAGGGAGCCTTCAACCATCAACTTGTTCTTATATGAAAGTTGTTTTAGTTTCGACTCTTTTTCTCCCACCACCCGTTCTTAGCAGCATAGGTTAGTGGTTTATGTGCTATTTTTTGACACAAATTTTTTTGTTATGTAAATGATTCCTATAGAATTTTGACATGTAATACGCCATTGGGAACTAATAGATCTATCGCTCACTTACTAAAGCTTGACTTGAACAATTTGAAGTCATATACTACATGCACCTGCTAAACAAATAGACGTTGGACTTATATGGAGTATATATATGGCATCTAGGCCTATACATAGGGTGGTAAATGGGCGGGTCGTGTCACATGTGGATGGGTCGAAAACGGTAATAGAAAAACAGATAAATTATACGTCCCGTTCAATATTAATACTGATAGAAAATGGGTTAACCGTCGGATATTATATGTATCCATATTATCCATGGCTTCTTGAATATGATTATTTATGGGAGAATTCCTAGTCTTCCAAACTTGAGGAGCCCGCAATTTGAGTCTTTCAAAAAATAAAAGTTAAATCCATTAGTTATCCATTTCTAAATGGATAATATGATTCTTGTCTCTATTTGACCCGTTTTTAAAAATTTTATTATCCAATATATTTTTAGTGGATAAAATTGATGAATAATTATTATTTTTAATCTATTTTGCCACCACTACCGACACAAAACACTGGAGTTGTATTTTAATTTTGATTTGGGCTATTTCATTTTTTCAGCAGAGGCCTACCCGGTTTAGTTAGTTGTACTTGTATAGGTGATGGGTAAAGCCCACAATACAAATAGACTAGGAGGGATCTAGAATAGGAAATTTTACCTTCTATAGTAAACTATTACGTCTTATTTATTAAAAAATAAAATAATTTCAAAATATTATTATTTATAGCTACCTTTTCTATTTTATAAAAAAACAAAAATTTATTTATACCAACCATTGAGGCATAAAATACACCAATTATGTTCCTTATCTCTCTATAAGCAAGATTCTCAATCATCTCTCTTCTCCATCAAATCACCAGAATCATCGGCGTCATAATCGTGGTCGTCGTTAGAATCGTCGGCATCATCATCCAATATTGAATTAGGCGAACATATCTGGCAAAGACTACGCCGGAGAAGATTTGAGGGCCGAGTTTATGTTCGTCTCCATTTTTAATATCTGTAAATTGAATACAATGTATACAGTTGAATTGAATAGAACGATCACACCCTATTTCTTGATTACCTTACTGTATTTATAAATACAATCGCGCGAATACATGAAATACATCACAGTAGCATCGAAGTTTATGTAGAATTGATATTGTGGAGTTAAATTAGGAGTGATACACGCTAATTGATCCTCTTTTCGTTGTTAAACAGCTGAACTCTCCTATTTTTAGGTGAATTCCGCTACTGTATTCATGAACACAGTCCGCTACTGTAATCATGAATACATTAGAGCGAATACAACGAATACAGTCGCACAACTGGATTCCTCTATTTTTTAGGCAAATTTCGCTACTGTATCCATGAATACAGTAGCACGAATATAACGAATACAGTCATATAATAACTAAATAGTAGCTATATGAAGTAATTATGTATATGCTAGCTATAAGAAGTTAATAGCCATTAATCAATAATGGTTTTTGAAAAGTCATTTTGTTCATATCTTAGACCTTATATAAATAAATTTTCTCCCTAATAATAATTTCTCCTCGATTTACATTGTTGACAACACTGTCACTTATAATACTTTGATATGGGCGATCTCCAGAATTGAGCTTGTGGAATTGGGTTTTGGATTGGTTTTCACTGACACTATCACTTTGATGTGTTTCATTCCCCGTTTTCCCTAAATAACTTTATTTTGCTTACTCATTTTCTTAAATTGTGTAGGAAATAAAGAAGGCAAACGTATAAAATTTTCCTTTATCTGTATATTTTCTATTGTACAAGGCTAAGGTATAAATGCAAGAAGAAAAGGAATCTAGAGTAAAACAGAAATGCCAAGTGGCATGCTTCTAATGGCTAAACTATAACTGCAAAAATGCCTACACTATAGCTAACTATCAGATAAATATAGGAAATATAAAATGCTAATTACAGGGTGTATATGTTTGTACTCTGATCTTCCAGAACACCTGGCCTTGGGTTGTATTAATCATTTTAACCCAATGTAAATAAGGCAGCCCAACACAAATGAGGCCCAAATCTTCTCCACAGATCAAAGTGCAAACCCGGTCCAAGTATGTAAGTGTATACAAAGACTAAGGAATGACGAACATAGACCAAACCCTAAATATTTGACCAAATCAACCAGCTACTTTATCTCTCAACTCTCTTTTGAAACCTTATCGGAGACTTCTAGAAATCGACGAACACTAACACCCCCCTCAAGTTGGAGGGGGAGATACGAACGCCCAACTTGCCCAAGGGATGATGATGAATTGAGCCTGTGAGAGGCTTGGTGAAGAGATCGGAAAGTTGAGAGCTAGATCGAACAAAAGTGGGAGAAATTAGCCCATCAAGGAACTATTGTTGCACAAAATGGAAATTAATTTCAACGTGCTTTGTCCGTTCATGGAAGACCATATTTTTCACGAAGTGGAGTGCAACTTGGTTATCTGAGTGAAGGGGAACGTGCAGAGAAATTGGAATGGAGTGATCATCGAAAAGGCAGACCAACCAAGTGAGTTCGGCATCAACATGCTGCATAGAACGATATTCGGCTTCAACAAAACTGAGGGAGTTGGAAGATTACTTCTTGGACTTCCAGGAAATATGGTAGGTACCTAAGGATATGTTAAATCCACTCATTGACCGACGAGATTCCGGGAAAGTCCTCCAATCGGAGTCACAAAAACTGAGAAGCTGAAAAGAAGTTGAAGCAGACAAAAATAAGCCAAGGCTTGGATCTTTCAAGAGGTATCGAAGCACCCTAAGTGCTGCATCAAAATGAGGTTGTCTGGGGTCTTACATGTACTGAATTAGTGCTGCAATGTGAAGGACAAATCGGGTCTGGTATGAGCGAGGTAATTGAGTTTGCCCAACGAATGTCTGTACAAAGTTGGATCTTTCACTGGATCCCCTATTTTGGCCCAAACACATAGAAGAGGCAAGGGGAGAGGAGACAAGACTCAACTGCAAGGAATCAAATTCTGGCAGCAGATCTAAAGTGAACTTCCATTGAGAGAGAATCAAGCCTTCAAGTTCTCTGATCACTTCCATGCCTAAAAAGAAAATGCAAGTCTCCAAGGTCTTTAATTTTGAACTCCTGATGTAGAAAATCCTTTAGTGCATGTAATTCGGTATTATCATTGCCTGTTAAAAGAATGTCATCGACATATACTTCAATTATAGAAATAGATGAGCCTGTATTTTTGAAGAAAAGTGAATAATCATTCATGTAATGAGTGAATCCCTTAAAATTGAGAGCTGTAGTAAGTTTAGCATACCACTGTCTTGAAGCCTGACAAAGCCCATAAAGGGACTTCTTTAGTTTACAAACATGAGTAGGATAGGGTGGTGTAATTCCAACAGGAAACTTCATCTAGA
Source organism: Nicotiana knightiana (assembly GCA_005239525.1). Lineage (NCBI taxonomy): Eukaryota > Viridiplantae > Streptophyta > Magnoliopsida > Solanales > Solanaceae > Nicotiana > Nicotiana knightiana. The sequence continues at coordinate 66,423 of ML419450.1, forward strand.
CTTCTTCATGTAAATCCCCATGTAAAAAAGTATTATTTATGTTCAATTGATAAAGTCCCCATACCTTTTTAATAACAGTATCTAGAATACACCTAATTGTGGTCATTTTAACCATTGGTGTGTAGGTCTCATTAAAATCAAAGCCTTCCTTCTGGATGTCCCCCTTATCACCAACCTCTCTTTCAATCTCTCAACTGTCCCATCAGAATATTTCTTAACTTTATAAACCCACTTACATGGCAAAGCTTTCCTTCCTTGTGGTAATTCTACCACTTCCCAAGTTTGATTGTGTTCTAGTGCCTCAATCTCTTTTTCCATAGACTCCTGCCATCCTGGATGATGTGCAGCCTGTGTAAAAGAGATAGGTTCTTGTATATTTTAAAGGGAGTTAAGCATATGTTGGTTAGCACAAGACTAACGACTAAAGGAAATAGAAAAAGGATTAATAGGTGTGAGAAAGCAAGAGCTGCTCACATATGTGAGTTGCAAGTCATTGCATATATAATATCTGAGATAAGTTGGAGTGATATGAGGTGTAGAAGACTTTCTGATTAGATTCTCCATCATAGGTTCAGTTCTAGGAGAAGAGAAGAGAGGGAGAGGACTGCTGGATTGAGGAGGGGGACTTGAAATATATCTAGAAGTAAGAGATGATGGGATTGGAATGGTAAGAGGGGATGAATCAGTCATAGGGTTAGATGGAGTAGATCCTGGAGAGATGGGGTTGTGAAGGTGAGGAGTGGAGATATCTGGGAGTGGTACATCTGAAGAAGGCAAGTGAGCAACAAGTAGGATAGGTGTAGAAGAAGAGTGTGAAACAGAAGCAAAGGGGTAGAACTCCTCATGAAAAACTACATCCCTGGACATGGAAGTTCTCATATTTTTTAGGTTAAGCACCTTATAACCCTTCTTACCATGTGGATACCCTAAGAATATACAAGAAACTATTCTAGGTTCAAACATAGTTTTGTGGTATGTGGTAGTAGAAGCAAAACACAAACAACCAAAACACCTCAAAAATGAATAGCCTGGTTTGACTTTAAATAGGATCTCATAAGGTGTTTTGGAATGCAAAATCCTTGAAGGAAATCTATCAATCAAGAAAGTGGCAGTGAGTAGGCAATCCCCCAATAGGCCTTAGGTAAATGTGATTGATATAATAAGTCCCTCGAAGTCTTTAGAGAGCGTTTAGACTTTCTTTTTACTATTCCATTTTGCTGAGGAGTGTGGACACAACTGGTTTGGTGAATAATACCTGGGGATTGAAAGAATTCTGATTGCATCTCACTACTTCCTCACTCAAAGAGCATTGTCACATCTTATAACTTTTATCTTAGTGTGAAGCTGTCTTTCTACCATTGTTAAATAGGATTTCAAAACAATGAAAGCATTATATTTTGTACTTAACAAGTAGGTCCAAGTGCCTCTACTAAAATCATCAACAATGGTAAGGAAATAACTAAAACCATCATGAGTAGGGTTACAATAAAGTCTCCAGATATCCACATGTATCATATCAAACACATTTTTGGTAGCAATGGTGCTTAAAGGAAATGGTAACTTTGTCTATCTTTCCATAGGACAAATAGTACAAGGAGTAGAAAAAATAGAACATTTTGGAATACAATCTAATGAAATGTTCTTCATATTACTCAGTGTCACATGACCTAATCTATAGTGGCATATCTTCTCTTTTACATTTGGATAAGAAAAAACAAAACAGGAATTAAAAACAGGACTGGAATGTGAATTCCTTTTGGAAACAGAAAAACTATTTGACTTAGATAAACTCTTAGGAACTGCAGCTGAATGGCTTGATTTGAGAATGCAAAGTCCTCCTTCTTCTTTACCAACCTTATAGGGCTTCTCAGCGAAAGCGCCCTGCAGTAGAAAACAAGAGGAAGGGTGAATAAGACATATTTCTTGAGTTGTTTGTATAATTTATGCACAAATAAGAGGTTGAACCTGAAAGATGGGATATACAGAACAACCTATAAAACCACATTAGGTAGTACGGAAACAAAACCTGAATGAGTGACTTTGACTCTATAGGAATTAGGAAGTTTTACCATAAGAAGTTTAGGTAAAGCTTTAAAATTAATGAAGAATTTTCTAGAGAAACACATATGCTTTGTAGCTTCACTATCTAATATCCATGAATTGCTGCCAATTTGAAAAAAACAGGCATAAGAGTCAAATTTTTTTGGCTATACCAGCACAACTCAGATTGGCTGAAGCATCAGAAGTGCTTGCTCCCTGCTGTCCCAACTTCACAGGTTGAAGAAGTTGCAACAATTCTGCCACATTCTCCTGGGTGAGTGCTTGGACATTTTCTGCATTATTTGTTGGTTGCACTCTTTCTTCATCTGAGTTAAAAGCATTGTTTGCTTGCACCTGTCCTCTTCCTTGAAATTTCTTCTGATTTGTGAACTTAAAGTCAGTAGGGAAACTATAAAGCCTGTAACACTGGTCTATGGTAAGACCCGACTTTTTGCAGTAAGCACAAATCCCATTTCCCTTCTTAGACTGAAACATTCTCTTCTGTCCTTTGTTATCTTTGAACTTACTAAAGTTTGTTGATTGAATGGAAACATTAAAAGGGACTTAATCACCAGGATAAACAGGTGTAACATGGATTTTCCTTTGTTTTTCATCCTGAATTGCTAGGAAATAGGCTTGACCAATGTTAGGTAAAGGTGAGGTTAGCAGAATGTTGCTTCTGACACCAATGAATGTATCATTCAAACCTATTAGGAACTACAGTAGCCTTTCATCTTGATGTGATTTCTGTGTCTTGGCTTTAACTCCACATTTTCAATCACACACACAGGCAGAAAAGGTGTTGAGTGCATCTAGTTCATCCTATAGGCTTTTCATTTTAGTGAAATAGGTAGATACACTAGTGTTACCTTGCACAAAAACATTGATTTCTTTTTGCAATTGAAATAATTTTTCTCCATTTGTCTGACCAAATCTATCCTCCAGGTCACTCCGCAAATCCTTTGCACTCTGGGATTAAGGATAGATTCAGCTATCTCTTTTGATAGGGAGTTCAACAACTAGGAATGAACCATGTCATTGGTGAGAGCCCAAGCCTTTTTAAGTCCAGAATCTGCATCAGGGACAACTAGGGATCCATCAATGAACTCTAGTTTGTTTTTGGCTGATAGAGCAATGACGACTGCTCTCCTCCATCCTCCATAACTCTTGCCATCAAAGACTGAAGATACCGGGTGAACCTGAATAGTCTGAAGGGTGAAGGTAGTAGGGGTGAGCTGAGCCAACAATCCTTGCTCCAGTAGGAGCTGCTGTAGTAGCAACATGAGTAGTAAAAGAAGTTGAAATAGAGGTTTCAGGAGTACCCATGACTAATTGTGTTTAAGAAAGGAGAATGATGAAACAAAGTATATTAAATTATGAATTGTATAGTAGCATAACATACCTACTTTGATACCATGTAGGAAATGAAGAAGACAAACGTATGAAATTTTCCTTTCTTTGTATTTTTTCTATTGTACAAGGCTAAGGTATAAATACAAGAGGAAAAAGAATCTAGGGTAAAACAGAAATGCCAAGTGGCATGCTCCTAATGGCTAAGCTATAACTGCAAAATTCCTACACTATAACTAACTGTCAGATAAATACTGGAAATATAAAATGCTAATTACAGGGATCTTCCATAACAACTTGCCTTGGGCTGCATTAATTATTTTAACTCAATGTAAATAAGGCAGCCCAACACAAATGAGGCCCAAATATTCTCCACAGATCAAAGTGCAAACCCGGTCCAAGTATGTAAGTGCATACAAAGGCTAAGGAATTTCAGACATAGATCAAACCCTAAATATTTGACCAAATCAACCAACCACTTCATCTCTCAACTCTCTTTAGAAGCCTTATTGGAGACTTCTAGAAATCGACGAACACCAACAAATTGTTAGCTTTCTTATTCTGTATTTTATACTTGAATATATATATGTATGTATATATATATATATATATATATATATATATATATATATATATATATATATATATATATATATATATGCATTCAAATTCATTGAGAAAAATGAGTGAAAGAAATAAAAGTAAGAAGGCAGAAACATATTTCTGTCAGAAAATCCTTCCAGGCAGAATCTAGTGCGATGGATATTTGGCCAATATATTATTATTATTTCTTCAATAACGCAAATTGTTTTAACTTGGTAGAGAGACCCAAGAACTGGAACATAGTCAAATCTTCAGAAACTTTGGGAATTGACTCACATGAAGATAAATAGACAGTGGGTTAATGATGCCTCCATTGAATATAACATGCACACAAACTAAATTTTTACTCATAGCACATGAGGATGTTCAAACAAAAACAAAATTAGAGCTTGCATAACTTGTTTGTAGGAGAATATGAAAGAATTCATTGCAGAGCAAGTTCAAGAATTTGAAGAGGGTATTGATTATTAATGGTGCTTTTTTGAAAATTGGTGGAAGAAGATAGAGTATTGTCATGGTAAATGACTAGGATTTAAGCCAAAAAGTAGGAGATCCATGCATGGAATTCACGAGAAACTATTTAGTAGGAGTACAAATTAACAAAAGAAGGTAGAAGAAGAATGTCGTTAATAAGAGAGCGTGGAACCCAAACTTATGGAAGTGAAAATTAACATGTGGAGTAGCCGAGTATATGTATTGGATTCCAAGAAAATTGGAACCACTAAGTCCCAGTTACAGAACATCAACCAAAGACTATCCTCGCATGGATTTTACACTAGTATAGTAAAACAATTACACATCACTCTTTGCTTTTGCTAGTTGACATAATCATTACCTCACAATACATTGCTTTAATACCAACTATTGTTGGGGGGGGGGGGGGGGGGGGGGATACAGCTTCCATGGCCCATTGGTTGTAGAGACAATATTTCTTAGTATTGTTCTGAACCCAAACCCTTCAAAAATCCAAATCTCCATTTCTCCTACATGTTCTCTCCCCTGTTTGGCTCTTCATCAAAGAGGTTGTTATGTAACAAGCACATGCAGTTGCGGAGCCAATATTTTAATATTATAGGTTTTGAATTTTGGATCAACGACTTCAAGTACTAATAATTAAGTTCTAGATTTAATATTTGTATATATTTAATGATTTTTTAATACAAATACGCTAGCTGTTTGAGCAAAAGTTACTAGGTTTGGCCAAATATTGATGAGTTAGCATAGGTATCCACCGGAACACATATGACTATTATCATCAACTTGAAGAAATTAAGTGCCGCTACAACTTGAAATCCTTATTGTTTAAAATAATTGTATTGGGAAATGACTTTCTTTTCTTAAACTAAAACATTCTTCACCTTCCGAAGAAACCCGTCCTACTTGTTTTGATATCGTAAATAGTTGCTTCCAGTGTTCTATCATGTTTAAGTTCTTTATTGTTTATAATTTCTAACATCATAGTGTCACGATCCAATTTCTCCTCTGTTGGGTGTCGTGATGAAACCTAGTCTTAGGGACTAGGTAAGCCTAACATTAACCGAATAACAACTATAATAAAATAACATCTAAAAATTTTGAAATAGAAAATCTCTATAATATTTACAATCCCAAAACCGGTCGTACAAGTCATAAGCTCTACAGAGTTTGCTAGAAAACCTCTAAAATACAATTGTTTCGAAATAAGAGTGAACAATGTAAATACAAAATAAGAAGGTGACTCTGAAGCCTGCGAACGCAGCGGCATATTTACTTTGAGTCTCCACAGCAACAATCCACACAACTATCTAATGATCAACTAACTTTAAAATACCTAAAACTGCACAAAAATGTGCAGAAGTGTAGTAGGAGTACACCACAGAGGTACTTAGCAAGTATCAAAACTAACCGTGATGAGGAACAGTCAAGACACCTACTAGACTAAATCACTTGCACAAGTATAAGTATGGAAACAACAGAGTACGATATTTGTATAAAGACTACCGTAATGACAAATAATACGGTAATTGCAGTAAGAAAGGAAAACAACAATTAACAGCAGAACACCATAATAATAACACAGAAGAATGAACAAAGCACAGTTTAAATCCGGTGATCACAGATAAAGGGAAAACAAGTAACAACTCAACCAAAAATGACCGCTTCCACACCAGGTTTTAGCCAATAAACTCCACGAAGTAGAGAACCTCAGAATATTCACAACTCACGAATCCCAAATCCTGAACCCTAACACTTAACATCTTGTGCCCTCATTAAAATTTATCACCACGCTGGCGACTCACGGGCCAAATAGATCTATTCTCACATAGAAGGTAAGTAAACAAGGGTGGGCGTCTATACTCAACAATATCAAGAATCCTCTTAACCAATAAGAGTGCTTAACTACGTGTATGCTTATGCAAGTGTTCTAACATAGTTCATGCCAGCTAGTAAGTATAGAAAAAGAAATGGACAACGCGTAGAATGTTTTTCCACAATTTTCCATAAGATAGAACTCACACAGGTAAGTGCATCACCACAAAAATATCAACAACAAGAATGTCCTCAGGCCATCACAAGTCATCACAAATCAATCCCTAACACAACCCACCTTGTCTCGCCATGTGTGCAATAATAAGTGAATGCTCTTCTTGTCTCGCCACATGTGTATAATAATATTCCCACCTTGTCTCGCCACATGTGTAACCCACAAATATATAGCCCGCCTTGTCACGCTGCATGTGCAATATCAATAGTAACAATAGCACGATAGAAACCTCGTGCAACCCAATAACAACCATCGCACGACAGAAATCTCGTGCATCACAATAACAACCACACCGCAGAAACCTCGAGCATCATGACAACAAGTACAACAACAAAAATGACAATAATATAGGAGTACGACAAATAAATCAACTCAGAAATTCCAGAACTCAAAGAAACGAAAGAAACTAGTTGACAAGGAATAGCCATATTAGAGAATTCCAGTCATAATAAGAACAACTCATCAAGGAAGGAAATAATATGTAACAACGGTCTCACAAATTACAGTTCAACAACAGTTCACCCCAACCCACATAAGCCTGACAACACCATCTGAACTGTAATTTATCCCTTCTACTAACACCAATAAACCTTATAGTCAAAATTCTCACCTTTCGTTCATCTCCAAAAGACCCGATACTAAATCCATTCCCTGTATCAGTCTCAGCCAACTACAACAACTCATGCTTACGTCCACAAGGTACAACCACACAACATGACATATCACACATAGTCCCATATTAACATTCCTGATCCCAATAGCTGCCCGTAATCAAATCTAGGACCGACAATTAGCCTCATATCCTTTAGAAACATGTTTCAAACCTTCACAATGCTGGCAATGTGCAAGGAGAACGAAGACCTCATAACTATACACACGGATCAACAAGTCACAACTAACACCATGGGGCGTACACCCTACGAGCTAAAACTCAGGAAGCACAGAACGAAAATGACGGAACATGTAAAAAAACACATAAGAGAAATATCAAACAAGCCTGACATGCATAACTCTCTATCAATACCATCATACGAATCAATTTAAAAAGGAAAAGTCAAAGCATATGAACAAATCACAAGGATCTCATCCTGATATAACTTCCACCGCGGCACGCAGCCTGGCTCAAACATATCAAACCACATGAAATCGCGAGGGTCTCACCCTCAACTCTGAATCACAGGTCGAATAAAAGCACAACGCTTACTGAACTCTCACCCCGATAGAGCATCTAAATCACAAATCATAACCATACTCAGGAATCACATCAACACCTACCATAATAGAAAACAGGAATTTTCTTCTAGCCTTGTAACTCTTAAAAATGAATAAAAACAAACGATAGACATGGTCTACTACTCATAGAGTATCCCAAAAGGGGCAAACACATAAACGAAATACTAAGTCATGAAACTCACCCATAGGTGGAGAAACAAATTTGGGAACTCATCTCGATAAGTAGAACTGAAACAAAATACGAATGGTGCCTCTCTGTAACAAATAAAAAGCATACATGTATGACATCATCTGGCGCAGCGGCCTCAACCCTACCATATAAAACACATCAACCGGGCCGGGCCTCCCCTTCTTGGGCGCCCTCTACTCGCCTGAATACCCCGCTGTGACACACCTGTCCAGAGTCTAGGACAATCTCTCACCATGTGGCTGGTATCTCCACACCAAAAGAAACCTCTTTGCTGACGTGGTTGTGGCAACTATGCAGTATGGGTACTCTAAGATCCATGAGCACCTGAAACACCGTGTAAAGCCTGAAGTGCAAACTGAACTAGCTGACCCACAAAACCTCTACTATGCCGCACCATGCCTCCAAAATAAGGACCAGTGGATCTCTCCTGTCTACGAGGCCTCCTCGCCTCCCTGTCCTCTCTCTCCTGACCTCACTTGTCCTCTTTCTCCTGGCCCCTGCCTGTCCTCTCTCTCTCTTGGTCCCACAACCCTCCACTTGGCGGGCGATCCCTACCACCTGCTAAAATGAAACATCTGACTCCAACTCCTGAGCCATGCTGAACCGAATATCATGCCTGAGCCCCTCAATGAATCTGCAGACACACTCTCTAACTGTAGAGAGAAAAGCAGGTGCATGTCTGGTCAAATCACCGAATCTAATGGCATACTTTGATATTGACATAGTGCCCTGGCGCAGCTGCTCAAACTCCACGCACCATGCATCCCGAAGGGACTGAGGTACAAATTCTCTCGGGAACATCTCTGTAAACTGAACCCATATAAGTGAAGCTGTCTCGGCCGGGCTACCCAACTCATACGCCCGACACCACTGATAAGCCTCTCCCCTAAGCTGGAACATAGTAAAAGCAACCTTGCTCATTGTCGCACCCCATTTTTCCTCGCGGAGTCCAGGTTTCGATATATTGGGACAACTGATTTCCCTTTGGGACGGGGTATGGAATTTGAAGAGTCGCCACCTAATGGATTAAGGTGTGTTAGGGAACCTAAAACAAATAACTCATAAACCGGTTTACTTTACCAGAGATTGCGTAAGGGCTCGAAATTACCTTGAGGGGAAGGTGTTAGGCACCCCTCGAGGTCCACAACGGCGGGTCCCGGCCAAACTCAATTTAAGCGAATTAGTCATAAAGCAATTTAAACAAATAGAGATCATTTTAAAATGGGAATAAAGGAGGTCCTAGGTTTATTATCGTATACGATCACTTCTATGCAATACTCAATAACCTTCCTCAAATAGAGGTGTCACGCGTAGCATTAGCGCACATGTCATCATCTCTTTTACTAAACCAGTTACCCTTCCCCTTTCCAATTATTATCTAAGCGTTCTAATAGTATCCGGTACGTATTCTATGTTCGCGCTACCCATCCCTTACCTATGGCCCTGGAGGTGTTTAGAACCTCTATTTTAAGGTGGTTCTAGACTCACCTATGTTGCTTAAAAGGAGAAAACTAAGCGACAAACAAAAATCATATGGGACTGTCACATAAGAAGCAATTAAAGGGGATCATATTTACCTCCAAAAATAGACAAATAGTAGCACGCTTATTCAAATAAACAATTTTAAATGATTTAGGAGTCCTATAGGCAGGATATCTAAATGTGCATAAACAGAATATATAGCAGTTTTATTAAGCGAGGCTGCGAATACCTATAAATTTGCCTATTGATTTTACAAAATCTGAGCACGTTTCAAGCAGGAAGAAAATCACAACTTTAACACAGGGTTTTAATATCCCATAGGCTTGCATAAGTGATAACCAGGTAGAATCCTATAGACATGATATCTAAATGTTAAGCAGACCATGATTATAAACCAGTGATTGATTTTAATAGGCAGATTTCATCTTTTAGATCCTACAGGCATGTTTTCTATATGCCGAAACTGATTACAAGCATTATGATATCTAAACATAGAATCTGATTTCATACATTTTTCTCTATAGGCATGATATCTAAGTGTTGCAACTGGTTTTACACTTATCTCCTATATGCATGATGTCTATGTGTCAAGACTGATTTTTTATATGTGTTTCCTATAGGAATGATATCTAGGAGAATGAAGGTGTTAACTAATTGCCAAGCGAGTTTAACAAAAGAACCTAGAAATATGATTTCTAATGCACACATAGAGGTTTTGAAAATATGGTACTTGAGGCAGAATTGATAACGACCTAGAAGCAGGATTTCTAAGATGCAAATGTGAAAATTCAGGATTTCAAATAATGAGATAAGTCCTATGGGCATGATTTCTAATGCAAATCATCACCACAATAACCTATAGGCATGATTTCTACCCGAACCCATAAAAAATATATACATATAAAGTCCCTCCCCAGCTTTTACTAATAACCCCATATCTGTTTTACAAAGATTGTTATTATAGGCCAATACAAATGAATTATATAATGAAAATCACTATACTATAGGGAGTCTTGGTAGGCCCAATGTCAATCCTGGAAGCCAGGCCTTCAAGCAAGTATGAGGTACACCAATAGTCCATGATACACCAAATGGCTTCTGGTGTGTCAAAGTTCCCAAGGGCCTCAGGGACTCGGGCAGTGCTCACACCAGAACCTTTTCAAAGAAATAGTTTTTTGTAAACAAGTTTGGAAAGGCCAGCCACAACGTGCCAGAGTTTGGAGGAGTCTCATGGACTCCTAGCCAGTGCTCACACGGGAGGGGCAGGACCCTAGATATCTAAGAGTAGGAGTTGAAAGAAAAAAAGGTAGGAGATAGTTTTAGAAAAAAAAAGCTTGGATTTTAGAAGCGAACATAAACAGATTACAAGATCACAAACAGAACAGAACCACATCTTAGCAGATTGGTTCAAACATGGGTGCCAATAGTCACAACAAGAGCAGGAACACTTGAATTATAGGCAGAACAGGGTCACAATTGAGTCAAACAAGGTTTGACATTGCTGAAGTTGACTTAATGTATTAACTATTACTAGGTGGTATCATATAGACATGTACTTAGCAGAGAGAAACATGCTGAAGTTAAAATGACTAATCAAATAGCCATACAGTGAAGGTAGCAGGAATTTAAAGCACATTAGTCTTGAAAGAAGTACACTGAAATCATGAAATGATCAGGAACATGCTAAGGTAAATTATCAGCACATAGAACAGGACAAGAATGGAGGCATGCTAGTTGAGAAGGAGATAGACAGGAACTACATAGCAAACAAGAGCATCGAACTCTGAAATAAACTATTACTATAAAACACATGGAACAACATAAAATAGTAAGAACTAAGACATAGTGGTTAATGAAATAGATGGTTAGGAATCAGATTTCAAAACAGAAGCATATTGGAATTCATAATAAAGCTGACTACATAACATATAGAAGAGAACATGATAACAGAAATAGGGGCATAACCGTTAAAAGATAGCAAGCATGAAGGTGAAGCCAAGTTGAATCCAATAGTCTAGCCTTGGATTTCAGCCGTCTAGACAGTGTAGCAGAAAGAATTACAATGGAGAGTGTGTGTGAGTAAGATTTTTTGTGTATGTGTTTCTGTATCTTTCTGAGTGTGTTCGTGTGTTTTCAAAATCAGAAGGGGGGGGGGGGGGATTATATAGCACTTAGCAGGGTAAAACAAATAAGGAAAATAATTTTAGAGTTCATAAATAAGGCATACAAGGAAAAACCAACCCATTAGTTGGGTCCAAACTCAATCAAATAACTCAACAAAATCCGGGTTAGACCCCTTAAATTGGGGAGAATCAATTAATAACTCAGATTGGGGTTCAAATAAGGCAAGAAATAAGTCATAGGCCATTTATAAGTCGGTTGGAATAAATTAGAACCCATAAATCCAATCAATAGCATAATTAAAGAAAGTAGTACCAATTTATGTTTCACAAATAAGGAAAATAGGTAAAAATCACAAAAGGTAACAATCTTAGCAAAATAGTATAATTTTGAACCCTAATTAGTCAAATAAAATCAATTAACCTTTGTTAATTAAAGAATAGCAAACAAATATTTAAACAATCAATGAGATAAGCAGAAAACCTAGAGTTTAGAACATATACATGAGAACCAGTCGAACAAGTAAAGAAAACTAGAGTTAAACACTTAGAAAAAATTTAGTATTTTTGCAGAAACTTAAAGCGATGAAACCCTAGCTTTAGAGAAAACAAAAATCGGTTAATAATAAGAGAACACAGAAAGTTTTTAAAGAAAAATATCAAATAAAACTTAAAATTATCTCAGTTCTACAAGGATCTGAACAGATTCGAGTAGCAAGAGACTAGGATTTTAAAAATGACAGAGATGGGAAGAAAATCTGGTTTGGAACCATAGATTTGAGCCATAAACATGAAGATAACAGTACTCACAAACATAGAGATGAACACAGGCAGATTCATCGAGAAAATAAAGGACTGAAGCCAAGTTTGTGTTGAATCTCTTCTAGATTCCATCAAATAACATAAAAATCATACCACCAGTAAAGATAGGAGGCCAGATAAGACCTAAGATCGAAGCGGAACCCCATGGATTGAAGGGGGTTCAGGTGACGGCGGGCTAGGGTTAGGGGAATTGGGAAAATGATTAGGTTTAGGGTCGTTTGGTGCAATTAAAAAAGGAAATAGATCCTGGACCGTTGATCTTCTGATATCAACGACCAGGATTCCATCTAGGGTTGGGGTGGGTTGGAAGAATTAGGTATTGGGTTGTGATTCTAATTGGGCTGGGGTAATAATTTGGGCTAAGGTCCGAAATTAAAAGTGGGTATTTGTTAAATACCCAATCAATTTGGTAAATAATTCGTAAAAATAGCTAATAAATGATAAAAATTGATATTTATGCATGGAAATAATTTAAACTAATTAATTAATATTATAAAAATATAAAAGGTCATTTTCTTTCGAAATAAGGTAATTATGCACATGTGGGCTATTATTGCAAAGTTATTACAATTATAACCCTAAAAATGTAAATATGGATGTTCAAGAAATAATTACAGCTTAGTATAAATATAAATGATAAAATTAAGCACAAATATTATTATAAAACCATTTTCGATGCAATTGGTAATTATTTATATATAATAAAAATACTGGGATGAATTAATTAAAAATCCTTAAAAAAATGCAGAAATCGTGAAAAATATTAATTGATGTTCATATATGCATTTTGAAAATAATATAGGAAAAATTGGGTATTAACACTCATCTCCACAATACCTATAGTACGGAGAATACGGTGACACTCCTCCAGAAAACCCTGGGCATCATTTTGTCGCCAATCCACTGAAGGTAGGAGGTGGTACTTGTGATGACCCAAAAGGTCATCCCGTATATTTCTAGCTAATTATATGTTCCGAGGTCGTAAAAACCTCCTTCTATCTCACCTTGATTTGCGTTCGCAGTCCGGGCGTGTAGCCGGGAAGCCTTTATGTGAAAAACTGATAAAAATGATAATTTTGTGTTAGAAATTTGAATAAAGTTGACTTCGATCAACGTTTTTGATAAACGGACCTGGACCCGTGATTTGACGGTCCCGGAGGGTCCATAGGAAAATATGGGACTTGGGCGTACGCCCGGAATCGAATTCCGAGGTCCCAAGTCCGAGAAATGAATTATTATAGAAAATTGTTTTCTAAAATATATAATGGTTTTTAAAAATGAAATTTGATGTGAAACCTGTGGTATCGGGCTCGTATCTTGGTTCTGGAGCCTGGTACAGGTTCGATATGATTTATATGTGTTATATGTGAAGTTTGCTAATAAACGAACTTAGTTTGACGTGATTCACGTCAAAATGCAAAATTTGATGTTTAAAGAAGTTTTGAGGAATTTCATTGATTTTTGGTTTGATTCATCGTTTTAGTGTTGTTTTATGTGGTTTGAAACCTCGAGCGAGTCCGTGTTAGGTTATAAGACTTGTTTGTGCATTTAGACGGGGTCCCGGGGAGCCTCGGGTGGGTTTCGGATAAGTTCCGAGTCAAATCCCCTTAAATTTTCACTGTTGAACCTATCATCTGGTTTCCTTCTATGCGATCGCATAGGAAGAGTCGCGATTGCATAGTGCTATTTTGATCCCCCAGTTCTTCTTCAATGCGATCGCACCCCAGCTTCGCGATCGCATAGGGTAGTTTGGCAGTAGCATATTTTTCCTTTATGCGATCGCATTAATCTCCACGCGATCGCACAACATGTTGGTCAGTGGCATCTCTTCTTCTATGCGATCGCATTTTTCTCTACGCGATCGTATATCTTACTTTGGTCAGTGACATCTTTTCTTCTATGCGATCGCATTGTTTGATCCGCGATCCAATGCACAAAACACCTGAGCAAAATATAAATTTCCAAAAATGAGGGTCAAGCCATTACTATCATATTTTGACTTCTAGAACTCGGTTCTTGGCGATTTTTGGAGAATTTTTCACATAAATCAAATGGGTAAGTGTTCTTCCACTAGAATTAAATATATTTCATGAACTAGTTATTATTTTTATCATTTAATTTGTGTTTTGGGGTGAGGGAATTGTGGGTTTTGAAAGAAAAGTTCTAAAATGAAAAATCATAATTTGAAGGACCAAATAACATCAGAATTGGATAAATTTAGTATGAGCGAAGTCGTATCGGAATGGGTAATCAGAATTTGTAAAATTTGTCGGGTTCCGAGGTGCGGGCCCGGGGGTCGACTTTTGGATCGATTTTTATTTGTAAATATTGAAACTTTATTGTTCGGGATAGTTCCTTATACGTTTTATATGTATTTTGAAGTTGTTTTAGTTGATTTTGAGCCGTCCGGAGGTCCTTTCGCCTGAGAAGTCTATTTTTGAGTACCGGGTTGTCGTCTTTGAGGTAAGTATCTTGCCTAACCTTGTGTGGGGGAACTACCCCTTAGGATTGAGTCTTCCTTGTTGATTGTAGTCCGTGTATGCGAGGTGACGAGTGTGTACTCGGACTTATTTGCAATTAGATTGGCCTCTTAGGATTCGTAGGTTCTTATATTACCTATGTATGATTTGTAATTGTTACAATTGAATCCTTGGTTGTTAATTTCATCCCTTCCTGTTTAAATTAGAATTGCTTGTTTTTGGATTCCTTCGTTGGCTATTTGACTTTACTTGACTTAACTGAATATTCTACTTCTCTTATCATCATGCTATATTTTCCTCCTAGCTTGCCTAATTGATTATAATGAGTGTCATCTAGCCTTATATTTGACTAGCCGTAGTTGAAACATCTATTCGTTGGAGTCAAGCATGCCCGTGAGTCTTACATTGTGATTTATATGACTACTCCCTTAAGTGCTACTTAGGTCTAATCGTTAGACATTTATGTTATTGGTATTTCCTTGATGTTGCCTACTACTGGGCCTTTGTTTAAACTGAGTGTTATTCCGTGAAGTTAGCTGTTTAGGTGAGATTGGTTATAGTTGTTTCCCTTGCCGGGATGTTATGGTTTCTATTACGGTTTATGTTGTTAATGATATTGTTTGTACTGTTGACTCCCCCTCCGGGATGTTGTGGTTTCTATTACTGGTTATGCTGTTAATGATATTGTTTGTATTGTTGACTCCCTTGCCGGGATGTGGTGATTTATGGGTCATATCATTGGTTTTTCCCTTGCCAAACTGTTGTTCTTGATATTGTTTGGGTGAGGAAGAGTGTAAATCACGAAGGGTGATGCCGTGCCGAGTTATGATATTAAAGCACGAAGGATAATGCCGTGCCATGTTATGATATAAAAGCACGAAGGATAATATCGTGCCATGTTATGAGAGTAAAGCACGAGGGGTGATGCCTTGCACTTGTTTTTTTGAGAATGAGAGTAAAGCACGAAGGGTGATGCCGTGCACTTGTTTTGGTGAGAATGAGAGTAAAACACGAAGGGTGATGCCATGCACTTATTTTGGTGAGGATGAGAGTAAAAGCACGAAGGGTGATGCTCCGTTGTTCTAAATTTGGATATTCCTACTAATCTCTTACTGCATTTATTGGCAAGATTTGATATTCCTCCTGTATTGCATGGCAATTTCTGAGTTAAGGATTAAGTTCTGGTGGATAAATCTTGAGGAGATTTTGATCAAGGGATTTTATTGAAAAGATTTATTGAAAAAACAATGGTTTTGAAATGATTATACTTGAATGACTTTTACACCGAAGTTATATTTGTAAAGCATTAGTCTGGCCTAAAATAATATTTGAAAGTCATTTGTTGGGAAAGCATCTTTGGGAAGTTTCGTATTTTGAAAGAAACTATGTTTTACGTAATTCTCTCTGCTAAATATACTTATATCTACTTTTGGAGAAACTAGGTTTTCAAAGGAAACTTTTCTATTCAAAAATGATTTTATTTGCAAAAGTTTTTCATATGAACTGTTGTTTAGAGATTTCTACCAGTTGTGAATTTTAATGGCTAAGGCCCGATGTGAACAAACCTACGTAGAGTTGAGTTATTGGTGTTCTCTATTGTATTGTGCTTCCTTTCGATTCGGCTTGTTTTGCTTTCCATCTTTCTGTGAAGTTTTGTACTGTTTCGTGATTGATTTCTGTAATTTTCCTCCGCTTTATATTGTCATTATTGTGAATTATTCCGTGAAGTCTTAGATAGATGTAACGTTCGGTCATTTCTATACTATGTTATTTATTTTGTAGACCAGTGGTTTCTTGACTAGTCCTCGTCACTGCTCCACCGAGGTTACTCTTGATACTTACTGGGCACCGTTGTGGTGTGCTCATATTACACTTCTGCATATTTTTGTGTGCAGATCCAGGTATATATCATAGTAGCTGTGTGGATGATTTCCAAGGAGACTCAAGGTAACCTGCTTCTGCGTTCGCAGGCTTCGGAGTCATCTTCCTTGTATTTATTCTTCATACACTGTTGTCACACCTCCTTTTTCTCCAAAGGGTTAGGATAAGGGAGTTTTTCCAATTAAAGTGACATAATCGAATTGGGATTATTTAATTTATTTTCAGAGTCGCCACTTGGGATAATTGTTATGGTGTCCCAAGTCACTGGTTTATTTTAAATCCCAAATCGAGGAAATTTGACTCCGTTTAAAGTCTGGGAACCAGAAAACTGGGTAAGCAATTATGTTAACCCGGGAGAAGTTGTTAGGCACTCCCGAATTTTGTGGTTCTAGCACGGTCGCTTAGTGATTCATACTTAGCTTAAATTGTTTAATTACTCATTTTTAGGATCTAGGTATATTTTTACCTTATACCGCTTTTAAGAAATTATCCTGAGACGAGTCACGCGTACGTGTACTCATCTTTATTCAGCGTGCTAAAAACCATGCAATGCATACATGTACATCGTCAATAGCCCTTAATATTAAAATTATTTGGCCAAAAGTCACGCGAATGTATACCTTGGTTTAATTTTGAAAATCAGTGCTCAATCATGTCACGCGTCCGTGTACATAATTTATCACGCTTTATCATTTAAGAAAAGTTTGACCAAGTCGCGCGGACGCGTACCTTGATTATATTTGGGAATCATAATTATGTCACGCGAATACACAATCACGATAATTTACTATTAATCGCGCCTAAAGTACTTTCTACGAATATTCATTAGTTATTCTTTCTAAATAGGAGAGTATTGTGGAAGATCTCACAATTATGGAATTATATACGAGTAAATGCGATGTAAATTTAAATTACAAGGTCTATTAAAAGCTGAAAATTGAATTGGAAAATTATAGTTATTGCTGACGAAGCTCCATATATTTTTCCACTTGCAAAATCATACTACTACTACTACCTTTTTTTTTTCAAAAATTATTTTTTGATCCACAAATCATTATTCTATCATGAGACAACACTGAACACCAAACAATATATATATAATCTTCGCATAGAATCTAAACATTTTTTATTTTACTACTGTCTCTCGTCCTCTCTGCAGAAAGCATCCAAATATAGCAAAGCACTTAATAAATAATTAGACTAGTTCACAAGAACATTAAGCAGATTATACCACCTAATTACAACATATTAATTATCAAATCTAAGAAT
The DNA here is from genome assembly GCA_005239525.1 of Nicotiana knightiana. Classification (NCBI taxonomy): domain Eukaryota; kingdom Viridiplantae; phylum Streptophyta; class Magnoliopsida; order Solanales; family Solanaceae; genus Nicotiana; species Nicotiana knightiana. Next base: position 84,417 of record ML419450.1, read on the forward strand.
AAATAACAGAGGAGAGTTGGAAATAAAACCTCAGCTTCTTTTATTTAGGAAGATCGAGCCAACAAACCAGAAAAAACTCAGCGGCAACCTCAAACACATGCCAACGAATGAAGCTCGAACGCGGCCTCGAACTCAACTCGTGAAGATACTATTTTTTGTGTGATTTTTTGGGGTTGTTTTTGCTGTTTTTTTGGGCTGTTTTCAGCGCATTTGTGGCGTTGCTTCGAGATCAGTTTTGGGATCGTGTTTTGAACGGATAAGAGGGGCTGCTTTGGGGTTGGTTTTAGTAACGAAAAATGGTGTTTTCAGCTTATTTCCATGGCTGGATATGGAGTTTTTAGTGGTGGTTTTGATGACTGAAGCAGTGAGCATTTGGGAGGCTGCTGCTATGTTTGAAGGACTCCTCCCAATTTTTCTTTTCTCTGCTTCCGTCTGTTTTTCTTTTTTCTTTCTCCCTCTTTCCTTTTGTGAAGTGTGGGTAAAATATATATAAGTGTTTGTGCAGATAATGATGTGTGTGCAAGATCGTGTATGTGTGTGTACAAGATCATGTGTGTGTGTGTACAAGATCGTGTAGAGTGACGTGAGGGATGGGAGAAATTAGGATTGTTATTTGTTAGATTAGTTAGCTTTTTTTTTGTTTACTTTCTTATCTTTTCTTTTAATTCTTTTTCGTTAATTTATTTTGTTTAAAACTTTTTTTTTAACTCTTAAATAAAAAAGAAGGTAAAGTACACACACACTTACATATATATATATATATATATATGT
>MDKJ01138721.1:0-10666 GCA_005239525.1 Nicotiana knightiana
ACGTCAATTCCCTTAAGATGGTGCATTCGTTCTTCACCGAGATAGTTAACTAGGTTCAATAACATACGTTACTTTCCTTAATTTTTAATTGTAGCTCAATTTTACTCAGTAAATTTTAAATTTCGCGCTCATTGCTTGATGGCAGTTGATGCTATCAAATAAACGAGTTTAGAATCTACAAACCCTACCCCAATGAAGAACTATCGAATCCCCTCTTCAAAACCCTTCCAAAAGCTTCAAACCCGGATGAAATATTAAAAAAGATGGCTAAATTCGCGAAGGCATGTTTTTATTCTCTCTGAACAGTGGTTCCGCACCTGCGACCACTTACGCGCACCTGCGGAACCGTACCTGCGTTCCCAGGTGCGCACCTGCGGAAAGACCCTAAAGTCCTCAGCCTCCGCACCTGCGCTCGACCTCCCGCACTTGTTGCTTCGTAGGTGCGACGATTACCTCGCACCTGCGGAAATCCTTCAACCAGCCAAACTTCTGCACCTGCGGTGCCACGTCCGCTCCTGCGGAACCGCACCTGCGGCTCCCCATCCATAGGTGCGAAAACACCAGCAACAGAACATCAACAGTGACAAAATCATTCCAAACTCCCCGTTAACCATCTGAAACCATCCCGAGCCCCTCGGGACCCCAACCAAACATACCATCGCATCATATATGATCATTCAAACTTAGTCGAGCCTCTGAAACATCAAACATAACATCATAACCTCAAAAACACATCGAATTCAAGCCTATGAACTTTGAATTTTCTGAATTCTACCAAGATGACGAAACTACCCAAATAAACTCCGATTAACCTGAAATTTTGCAGATATAACCAAATGACATTACGAACCTGTTCCAACTATCGGAATTCCATTCCGACCCTAATAGCCCATTTTTCACTGCCGATCGAAATTCGTCAAAAACTAACTTTCGCCAATTCAAGCCTAATTCTACACTGGGCATCACAAAAATATTTCGAACACACTCCTAAGTCCCAAATCACCTAACAAAGCTATCCGAGCAAAAAAATCCGCATTCCAAGGTCGTTTCCCAATAAGTCAACTCTCCGTTGACTTTTTCCATTATAAGGCTATCTTTTAAAGACTAAGTTACAGAATTCTCATTTAACCTTTCCGATTTCAAGCCTATCGACTCTAAAACATCAATAATAGAATCATCAATCCATGAAAAGTCAATGACGGCAATAAAAATACAAGTTCTACATAACGACAGACCGGGTCGTTACATTCTCCCCCACTTAAACATACGTTCGTCCTCAAACGTGCCTAGAGTTGTTCCAACACCACCAAAATTTGATGTGTAACCTTCCATGCACATATTCGGAGGTGATCCCATGTCACCTTACCCAATCTACGTCTGATAACACCACATAACTGAAATTTCATTATCAAATCCTGACCCATAGACCTTAAAACCAAGTTTCCACTTCTGAAATAATTTACAAGTTCAAATTTCCACGACTATACGCTGAAATAGTCTGAACACGTTGTATCAAACCATATCCGTAACCCAAGATGAAATCACATAATATACCGCGTGGCTCAACCACTTATAGCGATAACTCTTAACCATATTAGTTGTTCAAACAACTCAATACCAGTACATACCCTCTTATCAAACCATGCCTCGTTCTAACACTTCCATATACTGCCGATGATGAAAGAAACACGTATAAACCAGTAACCATTCGCCCGATCAATATCAATACCATCCAAAGCCATAATTTGTGCACTCAATAACCACATACCAAGAGTTCAATTCATTAAATAAATAAGACTCACACGAGAGGCTATCCTGCCACTAACACTTACCATTACCACATCATGCTAAAAGCCTGATACACATCGTGAAACCATATCACACAAATCCGACACCAAGGATCATACCTCTACCTACTAAATCTCAAAATGTTATCTCCCTATAGGATCATTCTTCACTTCTACCAAATAGAGGCACGCACCCATCACTTCTTCTTAATAAAATGTCGTGAAATCATATCACACAAATCCGACACTAAGGATCATACCTCTACCTACTAAATCTCAAAATGTTATCTCCCTATACACTCCCGAATATCATAGCTATCACACAATCACTATACCTTCCTACAGTAGAACACAACCACTGCGTGCCATCGAGACATCCCATAAGCGGTATTAGAACCTGAAGCTGATGGCAATACTAACACTGGAGCTCTGGTCCAGGAACTCTTGAGCTTCTGGAAGCTCCACTCACACTCGTCTGACCACATAGATACCTTCGTTGGACACCACGTGTCCCTAGAATGCTACTGAACTAAGCCAACAATTCACACTTGAAGAACTTCGCACAAAGTTTCTCCTCCCTATATCCTTGTAATACCATCATCAAATGCGGAGTATGCTATCCCTGGCTATGAGAGTACGGCAGGATGCCATCAATAAATACAATAACAAAGGAGTTATAACACGGCTGAATACACCGTCAATCAAATACATGAACGATGCTGGGGCATTTGTCAACTCAAAAGACATCACCAAGAACTCATAACACAACAGAAAAATCTACTTCACTCCACAACTAAACCACACGAGAGGTCCTTCAATACACTCACAACTCGAAGCCATATTCTAACTCAATATAGGCGTCAAATACTAAATGGTTCTTGCCACATTTCCCGCTAATCCATTCTTGTCACAATCAACCAACCTGAACACATCTAACTATCAATCAAACTCACCACGTAGTCATCTAGTCACAAAGTTCCATCAATAAGGACTCAACGGTCATGAACAGGTTTAGTAGAGTCTTGCGGATCGGTACGGAGACATCTGTACTTATCTTCGAGAGACTGTAGAACCTTTAGGGAAAACCTCACATTCTTGAACTCTTGTCGTGCGAATCCGTTGATTCAACCTGAAGCGTAATTCTTTGAACTCTTGTCGTGCGAATCCGTTGATTCAACCTCCATAAGCCTGAAATAATGATAAGTATGCATGTAATTAACAATACTGAGACTGAGATATGAAAGGACTGAGTGAGGCCGAAAGGCTGTTATTGAGACAGTTATGAGAATGTCCCGTGACGGGACATTTTATAGCTCAATTTTACTTAGTAAATTTTAAAATTTCGCGCTCATCGCTTGATGGCAGTTGATGCTATCAAATATCAAACACATGTTAGTACTGAGTACTTAACAAGGCAACAACTCACTGAGAAATCTGATGTCTATTCCTTTGGAGTAGTTATGTTTGAAGTTCTCTGTGGCAGGCCTGTTATCGATCCATCTCGTTCAAAAGAAATGGTAAATTTAGTTGAATGGGTGAGAAACTGTTTAAGGACAGGAGATTCAGAAACAATAGTTGATCCAACGATTGTATGCGAGCTAAGACCTGAGTCTTTGATAAAATTTGTACACACTGCTGAAAAATGCTTGGAAGAATATGGTGTAAATCTACCGACTATGGGAGATGTTTTATGGAACTTGGAATATGCATTGAAAGTCCAAGGAAAAGATGAAAAAACAAGACAAGAAAAATCAGTTGGATAAGTACAGAATTCAGTATGGGTATTATTATTTTTAATTCAAAAAGTTATTTATTTTCAAATAATATTTTCCATATTTGGAAATGTGAATTATAATATTTTTTTTACTACTAATAATGTGAAACGTAAGAAATACAGATTTATTTGCTTTCAAATAAATACTTTTTGTGAGGATTAATATACTAAATCTTATGTGAAATGTTTTTTAATTGGTAACATCTTAAGACATATTAATATTAAACCAAATTCACAATTCTTCTCATAAAAACTTAGTAAAAAAAAAAAAAAACTATATAAGAAAATGCCCAAAGATTTCAAACATCCAGGTGAGAGGAAAATTTCATACTATAAATGGTTAAACTCTTGCTCCAAGGAGAATGCAAGATGACAAGAAGTAACACAAAAGAGAGGAAACACCACTACTGCAGGATTTGAACTAAAAGAGAAAAAGCTTTAATTTTAACACCATTTTAGAAATTTGACAGAGAGAAAAAGAAGTATAAATGTATAATAGATGTAGAACTTGGGCCAATGAATTGGAGTGTAACACACATGGTTGTGGTGGAATGTTACATTATCTTTCTATCTTTAATTAGAGATCTCGAGTTTAAATTATATGAGGTCAATATTTATTAGGAAGTATTTTATATCCCCAAATGTGCCCATCGCGGCTAGGTGTGGTAACAGTTAACATTTAGTGAGAAGGCAGAGAAAAATGAGTGAATGTAAAGAGAGAAAGTTTGATGGATTGTTGTTATATGCCGTTTCATAATGTATCGTATTGTATTGTAATGTACTGTTTAATTAATACAATGTTTGGACTGATTGTAATGTTTACTGTGGTTCATGAAGTCATGCACCAACAATATGAAGGATAAACTTGCAATAATACTAAAAAAAAGTGTAAAAATAGCGTGGGGTAGCCACTATTTCTTCCATTGCGTTACTTCCCAAACCCTCGCTTCTCTCTCTCAAGTTCGATGCAGAGACATGTTAACATTCGCAAAGGTGGGCTACATTGTTCAAAATCCAAGATGCTTTTGAACAAACTGCAAATTACGGCGACAAGCATTCTTCACTTCTACCAAATAGAGGCACGCACCCATCACTTCTACCAAATAGAGTAGAAGGATTTAGCAAATCCAAATCCCTTTGGAGGAAATTGTTGTTTTCCTATTGTAATTTGTGGATTTTTCAAGTCTCTAAACGCGAAAATAACATCACCATTAATCATATGACTTTCACATCCCAAAGCTTTGGATTGATCTCAATGAGTTTTCTTAAATTCATTGTCGGAGATTATATCATTCCATGGCTTAGAAACAGATCGAAAACGTAACAAAAATTTAACAGGTAGCCTAATAAGGATGCAATATAGGATATCAAAGGGAATAATATTATTGGACTTAACATCTTCAAAGGCTTGTCTCGTATGTAATTTCTTCTTTAACGACATTATGTTTCTTGAAGTTGGACAAGGGTGACGTATGTAAGAGCTTTTTATTAGGGTTAATAATTATGTAGAAAAGGAAAATAATTCCATCAAATAATAGGAGAAGGAAAAATAATTAGATTTTAAAAAATTATTGTTGTGAGGAAAAAGGATCCTTGTTCATTATTTAAAGTTTATATATACTAGACTAGAAAGAGAAAAGCAGTGCCAAATAAAGATTCATAGATTTCGCAAATCAAAAACTAAAAGTCTTGGCTCAAATAAACGAGGAAACAACATGAGGGAAAATTAAAAACCAAATCAAATTACATGTAAATATAATAAGAAATTATTGGATAATTTTTTGTTTGATTTCTTATCATTGTTCGATTTTCACATTGAAGCTCCAACTTATCCAGACCCATTAAAGGCCAAGCATTCTGTCAATGGCGAAGTCATAAATTTTCTTAGTGGCGTTCAAATTTAAAATAAGTGAAAAAATCTCCCGACAAAGGGTGTTCAATATATGTTATATACCTCTAGAACCTAATACTTACCTATATACATAGTGTAATTTTTCATGAAAGGGGTGGTCAACTTTAGGTTGTAGATTCACCCCTGTCACTCCCACTTTTTCCTCTTTTCGGCGGAGGTCAGGGTTTCGACATTCTTTGGGACAACTCATTTCTTTTTGGGAAAGGGGTATAGAAATTGAAGAACCGCCACCCAACGGATTTAAGGTGCGTTAGGGCACCTAATGCAAGTAAATCAAATAAACCGATTTACGTTACCAGAGATTGGGTAAGAGCTTGGAGTTACCTTGAGGGGAAGGTGTTAGGCACCCCTTGAGGTCCCAACGGAGGGTCACGACCAAACTCATTTTGTGAATTAGTCATTAAGCAAATAAAGCAATTTGAGCACATATGATTTATTAAAACAAGAATGAGGTAGGTCCTAGGCTTATTAGACTATAGGATCACATTTGTACAATACCCGCTAAACCTTCTTCAAATAGAGAGGTTACACGTGACATTAGCGTACATGTCATCATATCCTTTTACTACCCAATTACCCTCCCTTTAGTGGTTATATAAGCGATTCTAATTAAACGTACTCTAAGCGTGCATTACCGTCCCTTACTTATGGCCCTGGAGGTGTTTAGGACCTTTAATTAAGGCAGTTCTAGACTCCCCTAAGGTGATTAAAAGGAGAAAATCTAAGCGACAATTAAAACAATTAGGACTGTCAGGCAAAGGAACAATTAAGGGGGCTCACATTTACCTCCTCAAATAAGCAGACAAATAGCACGTCTCAAACAACAAGACTTCAGATATTTCAAAAGTCCTAAAGCAAGATATGTAAATGAGCATGAAAATAGACCATATGCAGCATTGTGTTAAAGCGAGTCAATAGAGACCTAACCAGTTTGCCTACTGAATTTAGGGCTTGCTGAATCTAGGCAGTTCACAAATAATTAACAAAACACAATTTCACCATTTTTTTCAAGAGTTTAATTACCCTACAGGCTTGCCTAGGCGTGGATCTGGGATACCCTATAAGAATGATATCTAGTCGTAATCAGAGTTCTAATGGCTGATTTAAAACAAGCAGTTTGAGTTCATTTTGTTCTATAAGCATGTTGTCTAGGTGCTGAACATTACATAACTGGTTTTTATACACATTTATCTTTATAACAGGATATCTAGGTGTTGGGACTGCTTTTATTTTTTATGAACGTGGTTGCTACTGATTTTATACGATCTAGATGCAATTACAACATTTAGACGGGTGCAATGAAGTTCTAAAGCATGGTTTCTAATGCTCATAAGAGAATGAACGTGTTTATTAGGCAGGATTAGTAGCAGCTTAGTGACAGAATTTCTAAGCGGACATGATTATGCAGAAGTTTAGAAAGCAGAATTTTTTAGAACAAATTACATAATGCACCTATAAACATGTTTTCTAGTATGCCAAAAAATCCTAAGAGCATGGTTTCTAATACAAGCAAATACTCGTAATAATCCTAAGAACATGATTTCTAATCCAAGCAAATAGTCATACTAATCCTAAGGGCATGATTTCTACCTGGTTTCCCCACAAAAAGCATATGAACATCCCTCCCTTTTGACTAATATCTCCAATATTTGTTTACAAGAATTATTATTACAGACCATAAATGAATTGCAGAAATAAATAATGTTATAATATAGGGAGCCTGGATAGGCCTAAGTGAACCTTGCAAACCAGGCCTTCAAACAATCCAAAGTGCCATAGTATCATAGTGTCCAATAGAGAGTATCCTGATGTGTCAAAGTTCCCAAGGGCCTCAGAGACCCCGGGCAATGCTCACACCAAGACCTCTTTAAAGAGAAACATTTTGAGCAGTGTGGAAGGGCCAGCCCCAGTGTGCCAGAGTTCGGAGGAATCTCATGGATTCCTAGGCAGTACACACACTAGAGGGGAAGAATCCGAAGTATTCTAAAAGTAGGAGCGAGAGAGCTTGAAAGAGTAGGAATAACTATAGGAAACTGATCATAAGTAAAACAGTTTAAAAGTGAAAACACTTTAGGAGTGAAAATAATTTAGAAAACACATTAGGAGTGAAAACAGTTTGAAAACATTCTGAGAAAAAATAACGTTTAGCAAAGAACAGCAAGTCAAAACAAAGTCACAAAGCTTCATATTGCCCAGATTCAACTCAGTTTGTTAATTAACTTTAGGTGAACATATGGCATGCTGAGAACAAACAGTTACACAAAAGGGAGCAGGGGTTGGGAACACAGGAAGTCTGAATCAGGAGCACATAGGAAGAAGGTGATAAGAAAGCATGTTAGTTAATAGGGACATAGAGCATGCAAGGGTAGATTGACATTCTACAATAACCAAGTTCACAATAACATACCGACTTAGAGTCTAGACAGGAACAACATAGGTCTAACAAACATACTTAATGCTAAAGTAATTATGTTAACTAGCAGCAATAGATAGTAAAACATAGAAACTAAGTGTAGGAAGGGTCATGCTAGGGGTTTAACTACACACTGTTAGTCATGCCAATTAAAGTCAATTAGACAAGATAGGAGTCTGAGACTTAAAGTAAGCATGCTGGTTGAAGGAAGTAAACATGAAAGATTGGAAACTTAAACAGGAGTAACATGCTGATTAAAGCAGTAAACATGGAAGAGTGAACTTAAACATGCTGATCAAAGCACTAAAACAGAAGAAGATACAGAACTAAGTACATAAGTAATTAGACTAGTATAGAGAAGACATGGATTTAACAGACATAGAGCATCGGAGAATCATATAGGTTCAAACTTCATAATGACATTAGAGAGAGTAACATACCAGTTAAGGGAAGCAAATAGGAGATAAAAGGTATGCAGGATTCAGTAGTCTAGCCTTGGCTTTCAGTCGGCTAAACAAGCAATGAGCACAAGTAGCAGAGAGAGAGAGATAAGAGTAAAGTTTGTTTGTGTGTTTGAACTGTTGTTCGTGTCTCAGAATCAGAATGTGGGTGTATATATAGAACTTAGAGAGCAAAACAAATAAGGTAAAGGGAATCACAACTCAATCAATTAAAACCAATCAACCAATTATGGAATCAATTCCAATAGAGAAATCAGGAAAAGACCCCTTTAATTAGGGAGAGTCAGTTAACGGTCATAACTAAGACTCAACTAAGGTAATAAATCAACACCATACCACATAAACAGTAAAATCCTAAATCGTACTGATAATTAATTAAGGAAAGTAAAATTAATCAAGGTCACAAATAAGGAAACAAGTAACAATCCCCGCAAATACTGATTTTAATAGGACAATTATTTGAATCCCTAATAGTAATCAATCAGTAAAAATCCCAAAGAGTACTGATTTTAACAAGAAAGATTGTTCAAATCCCTAATAGCAATTAATCAAGTAAGAATCCCAAAGAATACTGATTTTAACAACAAAGATTGTTCAAATCCCTAAATAGAATAAGTTAATACAACCAGTTCACAGAAATAAACATAATAACGGAAAAAATTTAAGAAATCACTGTTACCATCAGAAACTTCTAGAGTTCGAGCATTCATACGAAAATTAATCAAACACATAAAGGGATGACTAGATTAAACATTTGAAAGTAGAAAAACCTTTTGAAGAAAAGTCTTCGAAGAACCCTAATTTTAGAAAGTGAATAAATCGAAGCAGTTAACTAAAACAAAAGATTTTCAAGGTAAAGCCCCCGATAATACTCGAATCATTTCAGATCTGAACAGATTCGAATAGTAGTGAAACTAGGGTTTAAAAAAAACTGTAGAGATGAAAGAGACTTGGTCAAAACCCATGGATTCAAACTAAAAATAAGAGGAAATTTGTACTCACAAATGAGAATGGCCCTAGACAGGCCAGTAAACAGGTTTCAGGCAAGAACATGTTGAATCTCCATGAGATTCTTCTAAGGATCCATGTAATCAAACATCCAGGGGGAATAAACGGTTGGTAATGGTCGGAGAATACTCAGAATCTCCATAGATAGGAGCTTTTCGCCAGTGACGGCGATTAGGGTTAGAGGTAGGTTGAGAGAGAATTGGATAGGTTAGGGAAACTAATGACGGCGGAATGAGAGTGGGGGGCGGGGGGCGGTTAGAGTTGGTTAGATATTAAAAAGGTAAGTTTTATTGTGGAGCGTTGATCTAAAAGATCAACGACCACGATTAAACGGGGTTATTGGGTCGGGCAGGTATAGGTTGGGCCTGCGGTTGATAAAAATAATTTTCATGCATAGAAATATTTTAAAATAATTACCCAATATTTTAAAAATACAATAAGCTATTTTCTGGTAAAATATGTAATAATGCATGCATGGGCTATAATTGCAAAGTCATTGCAATTGTAATCCAAAAATATAAATGTGGCTATTTGTGAAATAACTAAAGCTTAGTATAAACATAAATAACAAAATTAAGCCATGACATTGTTATAAAGTCATTTGTGATGTAATTATTAATTGTATAATAAAAATACTGGGATAAATTAATTAAAATCCTTAAAAATGCAGAAATTATGAAAAAATATTAATTGATGCTAATGCATAGTTTTGAACGTATATATGAATTTTGAAAACATATTATAGGGAAAAATTCGGTATCAACAGCCCCTGCATTCTACCCATTATAATCATCGCCAAGCCGAAAAAAGAAAATTAGATTTGAGACAATAGGGTTATGTTTTTGTTGACATACAACAACAACGACGGCCCACTAAATCCCACAAGTGGGGTCTGGGGAGGGTAGGGTGTACGCAGACCTTACCCCTACTCTGAGAGAGTAGAGAGGCTATTTCCGAGAGACCCTCGGCTCAAGATGAAAAGAGACAATATCAGTACCACAAATAAAAACCACAAAAAAATAACATCATGAAAGTGAGAAAGCAGATGCAAAGCAAATATATACAAGCAGAGACTGTATATAAAAGCAGAGACTGAACAAGCAGAGATTGCTTCTTGGCTGAATATATACAAGCAGAGACTCAACAAACTTTATCCATCTAGCTACTAGTGGCTTTTTAGGGGAAAAAGATAAAAGGGGACTAAAACTAAACATTGTAAACTTAAGGGGGGGTAAACTGAAAATAAATAAAACTATAACAGTACTATTCCCAATTCCAATTACCCTTATGTATTATCCTTTTTCATAATTG
>ML419452.1:0-51128 GCA_005239525.1 Nicotiana knightiana
GTATAAAAAAATACAAAAGAAAAAAAAAGAATTAAATTAATATTCATATGTTCCATCATACCTCTTTTTTTTTCTTCCGACTTTTTCACTTCTTTTCCCTTCTTTCCTTTTCTTCTTTCTTTCCTTCCTTTCTCTTTCTCTTTCTCTTTCCTTCCTTTCTCTTTCTCTCTTCTTCCCCCCGTTTTCTTTTTTTTTTGTTTTTGTTTCTTTCTTTGTTTTTCCTTTCTCTCCGTTCTCTATTCTGTTCTTCCTCGTTTTCTCCTTTTTCTTTTTTTTCTTCTTGTTTTGTCTATTTATATAATAATGTGGATGAAGTGGTTGGTCAAATGTGATATCGTATGGGTAGGAGTGTGAGATTTTTAGGCTAAAAATTTAGGGTTAGTTAGTTAATTTTAAAAAAAATCAGATTCTTTTAGATAAACTTTATCCTAACTTTAGCTTCAAAGATTTATTTTTAATAATAAAAAAAAAATTAATTTTTTTAAATCTTACATAAAAGATGGTAACGTGTATATATATATATACACACACACACACACACATACCATCCTACTTTTAGACTTAAAGTAAATAATAAAAATAAGAAAACTCAATATTTACACTATAGTTTAAATCATACAAAGAAAATATAATAGTTTACTTATTAAATTCTAATTAAAAGATTTTCCATATATATATATNATGTGAGTATTATTATTATTTATTTATTTACTTTAATTAAATAAAATCTACTAAGTGTAAGATAAAAGTTTAAAACATCAATATTTGGCCTAAAAGGAATATTTCTACTAAAATAGTATAACATTTGAGCGTGGTCAAAAATTAGTTGTTCACAATAAGCATTGATGCCCCAGTTAGGAGGTGTGAGAAGTTGGCCTTGGGGGTACGATGAGGGATAGAGGTAGGCCTAAGAAGTATTGGAGAGAGGTGATTAGACAGGACATGACGCAGTTGGAGTTTACCAAAGACATATCCCTTGATAGAAGGGTGTGGAGGTCGAGGATTAGGGTAGAAGGCTAGTAGGTAGTCGAGCGTTTTGCTTTTTCTTTCTCAGACCGCTAACATTAAATATTAGTACGGTATCATTGTTACTCGTAGATTGGTATTTTTACCTGTTGTTTGATGGATATCTATCGCTTTGGTTTTCGTAATTTCATGTAGTTGTTGTTGCTACTCGTGGCCTGTGCTTCTTTTCATCTATTACCTAGCCGAGAGTCAATCGGAAACAGCCTCTCTATCCTCCCAACGTCCTTTTTGCTCAATTAACTCCATTGAGCTTATTGATTCGTTTTGACATAATGGATTGTGTTTTCATCCATTATTAAATACTACAGATACTAGTGTTATTAAATTGTCTTTTACTTGAGTTGGTATATCGTCTTATTACTCTTATCATGAATAAATCAATCGTATTTGTTAGACACGATATAACAATAATCATTTTTTAAAGAGTTCTGAGCTATACTAGTACAAACATAGACTTTTACCCCAAAAAAGTTTTATAGACATACGTAGGAAAATAAAAGAATATAAACATGATCCAGATAAACACTCCGAGAGTGCATAATACAAGAGTATGCGGTGTTCGATGGACTCACTTTTGGGGCTTTGTAAAATCAAACGTCTCTATAATAACCACATCAGTTCCGGATTTTTTTGGCTGTTATAGCGAAGTGTTGTTATAGAGAATATATAATATAACAAACATAGCATGAAAATCGATTTCATAAAAAACTTAACTTTTATAGTGAATGATTGTTATACAGTGATGTTGTTATAGAGGTATGACTGCATTAATGCAAGAAGATTGCTTGCCTATAGTCCCTACGTTTTATAAAGCCTTCCTCTCCACATTTTTGTATGGAAAGGAATTAGAAATTTTTACACAAATAGCCGGTCATATTATTTGTTTACTATTTCTAGCCATATACACGATTATACACATGTAATACATATTATATATATATATATATATATATATATATATTATACATTCACTGCCTTTTTTTAGTTTAATTGGTAGGGTTGGGCAGCTATTTGGGTTAATTCTTCTTTTTATATCAGGGCCTATATATTTACAAAAATAGCAAAGGGGGCACTGTTGAGAGTTACAAGTCAAAAAATTTTACCCACAGTGCCAAAAAGCATTAATTTTTCACTCTCTTCCTGCTTCTATTGCTTCACCATTAGTAGAGGTTGTGAAAACTATGACAAAAATTGACTCCTAGATGCCATAGTTATCACCTGTAGCATGTCTGAGATCAGTTCTTACCTTCAAGATAATCATTACGCCATCGCATTTTCAGTTTAGGAGCCACATTACTATCTTGCTTCTCCATTGTGTGTTTAGACGTCGACTCTACTTTGATACTGCACTTGGATACCTCAGTTAAACTTGAGCTTATGAATGACTTTATGTCTGCCTTTCGCTTAACCTCTATCCATTTGTTATCTATCCAATCTCTTGAAGCCCTCACATTCTTCATTTGAAACTCCAAGAATCTGTTCTCACCTGTTATTGAAGGGAAAAAACACTTTGTGGCGTCAAGCCATGACAAAGATTGAACATCCAAAATTCCGACAACAAATTAGCCAGAAGCTAGGCTTACTTTTTGAGTTTTTTCCACTCCTATGTTAGATGACAATGCTGAGCTTAGACCTATGATTTCAACCCAGATTTGAAGTAATTGGAAACTCCAATGTTACATCCATAGGCTGTTGAGTTAGTTCCTTATAAGAAGATGCTACGCCGCAATCAGCCAATACGCAAGAATTCTCCTTTTATTCTTGTTCTCTATATCTATTTTGACTTTTTAGTTCTTTTGGTGCTCTTTGGGACTGTTATATCTTAATCAGTAAGGGGGTTTTGGGGGGGGGGGGGGGGGATCCATCTTTTGACAGCATGAACCTTACCAGGGAAGTAAACCTGAAGACGACCACTTCCACAAACATCAATTCCAGCAACAACACCTTCCCACCACCCATCACACCACCAAGCATCAACTGCAGCTCCTACTTCAAAAGAAAGATCAGAAGAATCTTCCGGAGGCTGGGGCCGGACCGTGAAGCGTCCTGTGCATCTCATGCCCAACTTATCAGAGTCTGCAACTCTGGAGGAGGGAACCCATTCCTATAAATCAAGCAAAGGTGTCAGAAAACAGGGTAAAGGAAGGACAGGTCAATATATATTTTTGACATAAATGCAAGTAGATCGTAGAACAGATTCAAATTTTCTCCTTTTTGTATTTACGAAAATTACTGACATATAAACTGAATTATAGTCGCAGTGATTATGGTACCTCTAGCTTCCCTGGACCGTCACAGTCCTGAATGTCATCATACTGAACTTTCAGACGTTTATGTAAGACCTGTAAGACCTTACACCTGAACCAGCAGCCTCTCATGCCACTGTCCTGACAAAGAAACTCTATGCTGTCACCAACTTCAAAAAACAGCTTAGATTGGACCTTGGGCCGAACAAGCTGAATTCCAACTGGTCCTCTGCTTGACAATTTTATTTTCAACTTTTGGCAACTTGGTTCGGCTTTTGCTATCTGGTTCCCAGGAATTGACTTTCTGATACCAGAATGGCCGCTCTCCAGTTTCAGATACTGCTCGACTGTTGTACTCCTCCTTGGGCCTCGCTCTAAAGGATCTTCATGGGTTATATGTTTTGCTTCATGCAACTTATGACCCTTTGACTTATGCTGGGAAACTTGTTGACTGCGTAACACAGTAAATATCGCTTGATTATAGTAGCCATCCATTTTACTCAGAGAGACTGGCATGACTTTGTTGTGTCTGAATTCCCTAAAGCACATGTAAACACCAGAAGACGAGCTTTTTGGGACAAGAGAGATATATTTCTCATAATCTCTAGGAGTCAAAACTGCAGCAGGGCCATCAATACACTCCGCATTGATCACCTGAACATGAGATGTGATAAAAACTTCTCTAGGGTGTCCCTCAAGCTGAGGAATTACACATCGAACTTTCTGAATATGGTGAAACCACTGCACCTTAACTCTTTTCTGCCCCTTCTTGTTCTCGTATAAATCTTCCAAGTAACCAAGGTAATGATTTTCTTCTTCGCCCATGACTTCCGCAAAGGAATTAATCTGCAGAAAACTAAGAAATTAAAGGAGAAGGAAAAGAAATATGAGGTCAAGGAACTGATTTAATGCTACAAAGTGCTTACAGCTATTTTAGTCCCGTTCCTGCAAAAAGAAGGATAATGCTTAAGTTGCTGGGAGCAGGTCCAAGCAGTCCCTGACCACAAAATATTTGATTTTCTGGCCTTCAATTTTCTAGGAAGCTCGCCCTGCAATATATATTTTTCCCTTCATTAAATGTAGTTTAACAAAATTTAAACTAATCTCAAAGAATAGATCAACAGATTTGAGACCTCATCAGCTATGTGGATCCCCCTATTAGGTAAACTAGCCATTAAAGAATTTCTCGTTTCACTAGTCAGGGTATCTGCAAGAGAAGGGAAGTCAAATTCACTAAAAGTAAAGCGGATTAAATTAAGAAAAAAATAATTTATAACTATTAGGCGACCATCCTTTAAGCAGAGATTTAACTGTACCCAGCATCACACAACTCAGAAAGCAAATAGCAACTTTCCAGCTGAAACAGCAATTTACCAGGAATTCAGCTAAAAACAAGAGCGTTCAAGGCCTACGATTCCACAGGCAGCTATGGAATAGATCATGTATCAGGTGTACTATAATCTTTCTCTATCTTTGTATTAGCTGAAACAAGGAATATACATGGAAAACTCTCCTGCCTTCGACCACATTCAAGCAAGACAAGTAGCTATAACTAAGGGACATTAATTTAACAAAGTTCAGCCGCCTAGCCTACATTTCCTTAAAGAAAATCTATTCTAAAGTCGAGTATTATTGAATTAGGGTCATACTTGGAAGTACAAGAATATCAAGCACAACACAGAACATATATATCAATTGAAAAGGAAAGCAACAGAGCAAGATTATGCAATCCGATTCTTCAATATTAATAAGATTACCAAACATGCATGATATTAAGGATCACTACACAGATGCATAAGGAGAAATGGAAAAGGGAAGCAAAAGACAAAAATGAGAAAAAGTTTACCATTCAAGTCAAATACCAAAATAGTGTAAAAAGCACAGGGCAGACTCATATTGACTACGAGTCTAGGTCTACTAAAGATTCTACCCTATTTGGAAATGCAAAAGATCACAACCAGACAGCACCAAGATCACAATCAGACAAATTGTGACCGTATCAGTTGCTTATAAAACATCCCAATTGCATATCTTTAAAAATTAATTCTTCCTTGCCGCCACAACCCTACGTAGGGGCCAATCGACCTTCTCCCTCTTCCCTGAGGGAAGCGTGCCGCCTCCAGGAACCAAGGATTATTTCCTTGCATTTAGCCCCTTTCTCCTTCAGGGTGGAAGTTGAAAAGAGGTCAAACTGGGCCCTTTCACATTAGAGCAGGGATGATATCTATTTTTTGTTGGCCAAAACCACGCAAAAAGATGTACTAGTGCTATCCATCGAGAAAGAAAAAGATGTATTAGTTCCAATTAGCCCCCAGAAAGAACAGGAGGACCTAGGAAAGTCCAAAGTAGTTACTTAAAGTAATAGAAACAAAGGTTAGAAACTCTTAAGATCATCAAGCATCAAAAACTACATTCTTCTTTGATTATCACCAATCAATCAAAACAGATACTGACAAAACAAAAGGTCTGAGAACTGTAACCTCCCCGTCTGTCAAAGAGTTAAAATTGACTTTATCAGGGAAAACCGGGAAAAAAATATACAATTTTTAATGTTATATAGACATAGAAGGATAACGAAACCCTAAGATCAGATATCTCCAGGTATCAACACTTTTACCTCGATCTAGTTTTTTCTTTTTTTGATCATCAGATGCAAACATTTTTACCGCGATCTCTTCTTTGCGCAACACAAATACTATAAAAAGAGAAAAGATGGACTCAGAAGGTCAGATACACCTGCTGAGACTCCTCAGGTACTAGTGATGATTGTATTTATATTATCTCCACCACAAGTGCAGTCAAACACACGGGGGTAAGCATTTTGGTAAAGATTCAGGTAATCTAATACTTTAAATCTCTCCATTTGGTGAATGAATCCTATATATCAACTCCATTCCATATAGACCATCATATTCGATCGTTTTAAAGTGGTCCTCAACCTACTACAGCCCTCTTCGACTCCTTTTTTATCCGGATTTGGGACAGTCAACGTATTACATTAACTCACATAGGCGGAGTTTCTACACAACTTTTCAACAATTTAAATAATTACATCACAATTAGATTAAATACTATATTGTTCCTATAGGATTCTCCTTAAACTTTTTTACTATAATATCCCATTTTTACCAGCTCGATACCTAGAGATAGTTACCTTCTTAATCTCCATAACACATCAATCACGTAGCATGAAGTAAGAGTGTGGGGGATCTTCTTAAAATAACATTTAAAATTTCTTTAAATAATTTAATGTCGAATAAGTAAAAAGGAATTTTTCTTTCATGATGTTAATGACATCATAAAAAAAATAGTTTCTTAGTGTGGTGTCAATTTAACCATGATTAAAGTATGATTCCAATCTTAAGATGTTAGGAAATGCAAAATCGAGGTGTGAATATCTATTGCTGAATTTGGTCTATTGAACAACAACAAAACCAATAGCATAATAGGAGTTGCGCCTCCACCCTGGATTTGACTCCTTTTCTTTTTATGTTTTTTAACATCACATGTAAAAAATAAATTCGTGAGAATGACTCGATAGGGGACCTCCCTTATGAGTCAAATCGACTAATGCCAATGACTCGATAGGGGACCTCCCTTATGAGTCAAATCGACTAATGCCATGAAGGTCAACAACTCAAGCCAGAACTGTAGAAAAGTGAATAATGATGCACCTTCTCTTCTGCCATTGTACACTTCAGAATATGAGTATTACCGGATTCTTGGTCCCTATGTTGTGTAAGGGTTCCAAAAGGTTTCAAAAGTGATAGGTAGTACTGTTTCTCGGTACTCTATGTTCAGGAGTTTGGGTATTGGATGCATGAGCAATTGCTTCTTGGCCAACTGATTATTACATGATCCAATTTCGAACTGTATATTTTCACTTTAGAAGTCTTCCTCTCTATACACATGTTGAAAATCACCAGATCATGACAACATAAATATGGCATCTAAACTTCTCACAGTAGAAGCCAACATCCTTAGCAACCTAGTGTAGGGCTTTTTCCACTTAAACAATCATAGTCCTAAACAACTCCAAGGTCATTTATTATAAATACTTCACAACTAATGTAACCACTAAATACTTGATGCTTTTTGGTAACTAACACAAAACACAAAAAACTTGTGAGATAATATAAAGTATCTTAATTACAAATATTTCAGGAGGACACTGGACATGGCGTTGCAGTAAAACAAGACCACTTACTTTAAATAAAGGCAACATAGTGTTAACAGTAAGTTAGTACTTTACATGGGCAAGTAGTAAGGAAACCATAATCTGTATGACTATTTGTCTATTGCCTGGTGAAGAGAGTATAGAAGAGCCTCCCAAAAAGGGAAGCACAAAATACCATGTCAAGTCCAAACTCCAAAGCTCCAGATCAAAGAGAAACATAAAAAGAGGAGGTTTCCTTTCGTGCTCGCTAACACAACTGGTAGCTAGTGTTAAGACGTCACACGAGTGGTCATAACTATTGTTCTACATTAACTTATGTGCTTCAACAATTAAACAGGAGAGTTGAAGTTTAAACCACGTTGTACTTTAGGCTTTAGGATCGAATGACCCATCATGTTGCTGGACGGGTGTAACCTTATTTATCAAATTATTTCTCCTATTACCACCACAACTTGTAAAGTTTAAATCAGCCGAAGAAAAGCCTCATTCTCAAAGTATTATACGAAACCACAAACTTGTGTACTGCACATTTGAAAGTACAACAACACACAGGCGACTGTGGTCAGAACAAGGAGCACAAAGTATACTTTCCTTGCAAAACAAAGCATAATGAGGTAGTTACTTAGGAAGATACGTTCCCATATATTCTTCAAACAAGGATCATCCGTCCCGGGGATACAAAGAACTACCATCACTCTAGGTTAAATCTAGATACACAAGTAAATTGAATATTCAGTTTGTGCCTGGACAAAAATCCCAAAGTAAAAAAGGAACTCTCTCTGCTCCCTCCCCAATAACCCTCGGGGGGGAGGCTTCTTCATGGAAACAATAATCGAGACGTAATTCAGTTTCTTTCCTGTCAAAGCGTAAGATATTTCATCTACAATTCATCAAAAACGGATTTTTCATCTACGAATTAATTTGCAAAGCACTGTAGCAAGCCAAAAGTTCACAAGAAGTGAGACTGAGATCAACCCATCAAGGAGATAGTCTGGACATTCGCAGAACTTTTTGCTTTTAAACATGATCATAAAACATCTGCCTTCTCTGCATTGATCGGGTGTAACCAGCAGCCAGTAATCTACTGTCAACTTCTTCCGAAAATGCTAAATACCAGAAACTAGAGCAATTCAATGTACATTTATGCCAATAAATACTGTAAATCTCATGTGACTGAAATCTTAGACAGCAACATGATTATACATACTTGAAATAGGTGATGATTGGCGACGCTTTGAAACCAAAAACGTCAGCCATTCCACTACCTCTCGTCTTGTACGCCACTTTGTTCCAGAATTTATAGTTCTTGTATGCCCAAAAGCATCTAAATAATCCTCAGAGACAACATATGTTATGTGCCTTATACTTCTTTCAGTACCCACCACAGCAAGGATTGACTCCCCCAAGAAACCCTTCAAGTAGTAGTGCACAACACGATGGCCCTTCTCTTGAGAAATAACCCGCTCTTCCCACGCAACAAATACATGATTATCTGCAGCCATCCTGATTTACACAGAGGACAAACAGTTTGGATTAATCGAAAACAACTACAGTTCCTAAACACCCTCATCCAGAAACATAAAACGTTCTTTTCAAAGAAACAAAAATAATTATTTCAGGCTAAAGAGTCATGAGCAAGCATAATCCTACTAATTTCACAATTTCGGACCCGATCAAAAAGTGGCAAAACATTACACCTATTAAAACAAACAGAAAGTATGTAACTAAAAACACCAAATACAAAGAACAGGTATTTCCAGCCCCCAGGGGTTTAGTGGTAAGAGCTCAACTTGTGATATTTGGGTTAGGCGCATGTCATAGGCCTGGTATTCAAAGTGGAGAAGGGTAAAGGGGCGGACCTTCTTTATCCTCCGGAGTTTCAAACCTTGCGTCACTGGCCCTTGGGATTTCTCGGTTAATCAAATAAAAACATCAGATACAATTAACAGGTTTTTCCAACGATTAGCTCCTGACAACCATCTAAACAACGGAAAAAAAAAACATCAAAGCACAAAACCCAAGTAAGCACAAAGAGGGTTTTGCTTAGTTTCAAAGATTAACTAACCTTAATTCCAGAAAGCTGTCAACAGAATATCAGATACAAAGAACAGGGTTTTTTTTTTTCCAATGAAAAACAACAATGAAGCTAAAACTCACGTGAGAAACAAAATGGGTAATGCTGATTTTAAAAGATAAACCATATACAAGAACATAAACATACAACATTGAAGCAGCATTGACCAGACATTAAGTGATCACACACACAAATAAGCTTAGGGTTGGAAATGGAAACAAGCAACAAAAAAGAACCCAAGAAAAGTAAGTAGGTAACTGACCTGAAAATAGCAAAAAGATTGTATCTTTTTGGGGGAAACAGAGAAGAACAGCTTCAGAGAAAAGCCAGAGAGAAAGGTGATGAGTTGGGCTTTTTTCCTTCAACAAGCGGTGACGGTTAAGGAAAAATAATAATAATAGCAATAAAGAGCAAATGGAGAAGAAGAAAAAGAAGAAGAAAAATAGAGGTGGAAAAGGCAAGAGCCATGGCCAAGTGGTTGCACTTGCAGGGGTTTGAAATTCCTTAGTGCCGCAGTGACATGTGGGAGCAGCAAACCGGAGGGAGAAACAATTTGTACTATGGACTACTACTAAACTGAAGCTTTTGCTTTTCTGGGGTTTCTCTTATTTGTTTTTTTTTTTAATTAAAAAAAATTATCTTCTGTGACTATAAATTACTAAAATTTTAGAGTTAAGTTATTTTTAAATAGAAATATGATAGTATTTTGGGGACAGATTAAAAAGAAAAGAATTTCACATAAATTAAGGAGATGGATTAATTTAACTTTTAAATCCTTTTTAAATATAGTTTTACATATTTACTACTAATCTCAATTATAGTAAATCTTGTTTAAGACCGTCAGATCTATAAATATGATGAATAGAATGAAATTAAAGTGTTGTAATATTCAATACTAGACAAAGATGTCGATAATGATTGACAATAAATACGTGAGGGGTAAGCAGATTAAATGCATGCAATAGCAATAAATATAATATTAAAGAATAACTCGCCCAGAAATACCAAGTGTTAAGAGTCAACTATCTATTTGTCAGTAATGCAGATGACAAATAGCGTGAATGGAAGACTATGCTCTTGGATCTAGTATATGACAAGGTGTCTTTTTCACTTGGGAATCAATAGAAAAGACAAGGAATGTATATTCTTTGATAGTCAATGTTACAAAGTGTTCCTTCAGAGAATTTCAGATACCTTTTTTCTCTTCTTAGTTTCCTATATATAGGGAACATTCTTTGGGAACCTACCGTTATTATGGACTTCTTATGCTCGACCTACCGCCGATCTCGTTCAAAATAGACCCTTCGTCTCCAGATGTTGGCAGACCCAATCTTCGACCTTGGCCAACGACGTTATTAAACGTAGTCCAAATTTCGGCCAATACAAAATGGATGAAATTCTTTTGCTCTTAATTAGAGATCTCAAATTCGAACGTGAGAACGACTTCCCCTTTAGCAGCCTCAATTATCAAACTAATTGATACCCAATAGCGAAGGGTGATATGAATAACTACGACACTTCGACGCCACTATTGATTTTTTGACCATTTGCCCCCATGGGCAGAATTTCTAGTTTAACAAGTATTGTCCCTCGCTTGTTCCATGGGCAATACTTTTGATTTCGACCTTAAAGGTTTGTCGTTAAGGAAAAGGAGATTAAATCAAGACCACCCATTTTTAAAGACATGAGTGTAATTTTCTGAATACAAGATTGTTAAACAAAAGAACACAATAATATACAGTCAACCCGCTTTATAACAACATCCCTATATAACACACTTCTATATAAAAGTCAAGCTTTTTCGAAACTAATTTTTATGTTACGTTATAATATATGTTCTCTATAACAGCACTTCGCTATAACTAGAGGTGTGCATTTGGGCAGTTCAGATTGAACATAAAATTGCGATTTGAATTTTTAGTTTTCGGATTGATGAAATTACAATCCAAATCCAATTCAAATAATTTCGGATTGGATCTTTTGAATTTTTGGTTCTATCTTCTAAGCCTATAAGTTGAGCTTATAGAAAACACTCGATATAAAATTAATCATTTAAATGAAGTAGAAAGATGATAATTAAAAGATGCTTTAGTTTTTGATATCTTCTCGACTCTATATAATGTCTCTTCAAGAAAAAAAAAGTCTTGAATATGCAATACATCACACTGATTCAAATATACTATTATAAGTTAAAATATTAACTAGGAAAGGTGACCTCAAAATTCATTTTTAGTCAGCTTCGGCCTTCACTCTCCAGTGTTTACAAACGCACGTATGGCGTGGTTGTGTGGGTGAGACATGAGGGAAAAGAAAATCATATATTACATATGATTTAGTAGAGAATCACATATTGGACTTAATAGTTTGTATTGAATACACAGACTAATGTTTAATGGTCATGAATACTTTAGGAGATTTAGACTTATTAGTATTAAGTATGTATATGAATAATGGCGTAACGAGACTAATGTATAACTGGTATTGCTAAATATAAGACACAAATTTTGGATTTTCGGATATCCGAAATTTCGAAGTCCCACATCCAAAATCCAATCCAAAATCCAAAATTTTTAAAAATAAAATCCGAACTCCAATCCATTATCCAAAAATCCAAATCAAAAATTTAAAAATTTTAGATTTTGGTTCGAATTTTGAATTTCTCCAAACTATGTCCACCCTTTAATATCCAAAAAATTTCAGAACAAACGAGGTTGTTATTGACTGCAACTGGATTTTGGTAAACTGCATGTCCCTTTTGACAATGTGGGCTTATATTGACAGAGAATGATAATAGAGTTGGGCCTGTAATTCAATGGGCCCGAACTCAATCTGTTTAATCTAAAGGCCCATTTTCAAGATAAGAGAAAGAAGATAAGGCATAATAAATACATTTAAAACAAACTACCACAACCTTCCATTGCTCTATCTCACAAAAAGAAAAAATGAGACTTCAACTCCATTTCCAACGCTCTAATCTTCCATTGCTCATCCAACTCAAGCACAATTCACCCCTTAATAAACCTCAAAATGTTCCTTATGGGAAGAGAGAAATTCACCAGCTAGCTGCAGAAAAAAGAAACTTAGTTAAACCAATAGCTCTACAAATTTTGCACAAATCCAAGAAAATTTCAAGAACTGAAAATTCTGAGTCTGAAGCTAGTTTAAATGAGAAAAGCTCAAAACTTTTGGTATTGGGAGCTGTATCTGTTGGGGTAATGCTGTTTTTAATGGGATTTGATGATCAAAATAAGGCATTGGCTTTGGGTCCAGAAGGTCCATTATTGGAGGAATTTTGGGATAATATGAGGAGATATGCAATTTATGCATTGACAGTTAGTACTGGAGTTCTTTGGGCTGTTTTTGAACCCATTTATGAGCTGTTGAAGAATCCTATTTCTGCAATTTTAATATTGGTTATTATGGGAGGCAGTTTTTATATTGTTTCTCAAGTGGTTTCAGCTATGGTTGGTATTACTGATTTTGCTTATGATTATAACTATTAGATTTCAGTTTGTTTTTGTATAAAGAGGGAGTTTCCTTGTTTATCCAATGCAAATTATATACCTTTGTGCTTAAATTCAGTTAGTAATATATATTGCCTTCAAACTCAATAGTGTTGCATTCTATTTTAGTATTCTTGATATGGTCATATTTGTCCATGTGAATTTGCCTTTCCTAGCACCACTAATATTTTGGTATCTAATGCTTCCCTCTTTGCTGAAATCATCTTTTCCAATCAAGGTTTAGAGGGATCGAATTTGATTTTATTTTGATATTCTGTTTGAGAAGGGTTCTTGGAGCAACTATAAATTAAGGTCGTCTATGTGTGATCTATAGCTCACATGTTTGAGCCGTCGAAGCAGCTATTAATACTTGCATTAGGGTAGGTTGTCTACATCACACCCCTTAGGTGCGGTCCTTCCCGAATCTTACGTGAATACGGATGTTATGTACTGATCACGACCAACTCTAGTTCTAAAAAAAATAAGCGATCGCTGCAAATATAATCTGATCTAAGAGTTCGGAGTCGAATCCCATAGAGAACTAAGGTTTCGCCATAATTGTTTAATATCGCTAAGAAGACAAGCTCGAATAAATTTCTAAGTTATAAAGATTAAGATTCTTATATCTTACTAATTAACTAAGAAACTAAAACAGTAAATTAACAACTAAAAATACTAAGGGTTGGAGATTAAATTTAGGAGGTCTAGAGTTATGATTTTCCCAAATGTTGGAATCCTTCCCGCTATGTTCCTTACAATTTTGCTTATGTATTCTCTATTGATCGTAAACACTTTAGGTGCCGTAATTCTCGCTCGAGCAACTACAATAATTTACTAGACATATTCTCTCGAACTACGCTAGTTGGCTTTATCAAATCGCTCATTTTGACCACGTCAAGACTTTGTTATTTCTAAACCTACCTTTGACCCGTTGTATTGATTTCTCACATACGTTAGGAGTGACGTAGTTCAACAACCACCTAAAGATGTATTCTTTCTAAAGCAACACATAATAAATAGGCACAGTCGATCGATGGCCATTCAATCAACTGAAATAAGTACGTAATTGAACAAATAGACAAATTCAAAGGTTAAATTATATTAAAACATAACAAGAATTCATCCTCCAAGAGGTTCCATCAAAACCCTAGATAACAAATTAGCTAATCATAATAGTATGCATAACTACAATACTGGAATTCATAACCAATACTAGAAATAGGAAGAAGGAAGTGAAAAACTCATAGAAGAATTCCCCGCCTTGCTCCTAGTATGTTCTTGCCTCCTTAGGTCGAATTTGTGTCAAAAGTCCTCAAAATACTGTATTTCCATGTATATATACCAAGTGGGGTCGGGCCAAAATAACTATACCTTCTCCTATGCGAAAAAAGGACACTTTTCCCGAACAGGACGTGCGCGGTCGCGCACTTTAGCCAGTATTCTGCCCCATATGGGCAGTCAGTGCGCGGCCCCGTGATTGACGCGCACTTTTCATCCTGTTCTGTTTGGAATTTGGAAAAATGTAAAACATGCAAGTTGTAGACCATTGAATTATCTTTCCAACCATATATTGTGGAGCCTAAATGGAGTTCTGAGAGAAAAAGTTATGTGTATTTTACTAGACAGTTTGCAATATGCCTACTCGATTCTTCGTTCGTTCTTAACTATCATCCGTTGATCCCCGAATACGATCCCGGCTTAATTTCTTGGGATTTTACTCAGAATTCAAAGTTCTAAATCACTTGAATTCATCCCATAACATCTACATAGCTCGGAATCACACCAACAAGGCATAAAACACACAATTAGTGCAAAACACTAGCGATTAAAGCTCAAACTCAATTAAAGTGCAGTAAATTAGAGTGTAATAAGTGACTAAATACGTAATTATAGCCTATTATCAACACCCCACACTTAAACCATTGCTCGTCCTCGAGTAATCAAACTACACTTTATATAGACACGACCTTTTTAAACAATTCTTCTAACTCATCACACCAAGAATACTTAAAATAGACTAAGCACAAAAGCGTAACATCTTCACCTTAAGATTTGACTTACAAGTACCATATTCACAACTTATCCACATACTCTAACATAGAGGTCACTGACATTACATTTCCTTCATGAATCAAGTGCCCTCACATAACAAAAGAGAGTAGTTCCACACAATAAAATTTAAGAACACTTACGAACTCAAGATAGAAAGAATTCACTCACTCTAAAAAATAACATTCATATGCCACAAAAGATGCACCATAGGCTTGCCTGTAGTGTACTACTCTACTAATCGAGCTAATTCAGTCTAGGATCAAGTAGGACTTTATTTAGTTGTAATGTAGGTGATCGGTGCCAAACCTACACCACTATAAAGTAGCGAGGATGGTCGATGCAGTTTTACCAAACAAGGTCGGGATCGATTTCCACAGGGAGTCAATTTGGTTTGGAGTTGGGTATCTAACTAATCTAGATGTGAGTGTTATTTCTAATTGCACTTTCAAACATTATTGTGATTGATTCTATTCTAATTTTATACTATTGTATGCTAAAAGTTAAGTACAATATTTTTTGTGAAAGCTTTCAAGTGTTAAAAGGTATTAGGGAAGTGACTTCCGCCTAGGTGAGTATCTAATGGGTATCAGGAATCTAGGACAAGCTTGTTATGATTGGGGTCGTGGTATAACCATCACACAAAATTGCTCACTCTATACCTCTCGGTAGTTTGAGTGACTTTTCCCGATTTGGCTTTCTCAAGCCTAAATGGGTGTTCATGCAATGCAAGTGAAATTGGCTCAAGTCGGGTATTACGATCTCTAGATTTAACCCTTTAATTGTGGCTATCAATCTCTTGAATTCATCCCAATTCCTTGTTATCCTAATTTTCCTAGACTTAGTCCCTCTTTATTAAGAAGAGCCTAAGTCATAAAGGCATGAATCAGTGTTTGCAACCAGTAATTCTACAATTAAAGCATGAATTAAGCTAAATATCACTAAGCCATAAACAATTAAGCACTAAAATTTAAGACCCATTTACCCACACTAGGGTTGGGTCACAACCCTAGCTATGAGGCCTAGCTACTCATAATAACAACAAAAATCAAAGATAAAGATGAAACATAAGCCATAATATTAAAGTACAAGATTAAAATCTAAAGTTTGAAGAGAAATCTACAACAAAATTGCCCAAAAAGGGTAAAAACAATCGTTCAAGTGCTCTACTAAAACAAAACTTAACCTAAAATTGTCAAAAAGGTCTATTTATACTAAGCTAAAATTTCCAGCAAAAATACTCCTGCGGAGGTTTCGCGGATGCGTAATTCTGACCGCGTCCGCACTTGGGCTTTCGCGGCCACGTATCAATGAGTGCGGTCCGCGTTTCTTCATATCTGGGCTTGGGTAGAGCTTGGTATCGCGGATCACGTATTTTCAACCGTGTGCGCGTGATATACATTCGCGGCCGCATAATTTGGATGCGGACCACATTCTTCATTTAAGCTTAAATTGCAAAGTCTCTGAACCTCGACACACGCTCTCAGCGGAATTTCAACTGCGGTCGCGCTAGTGATTTCGCAACCGCCTTTTTCCCTCGCGGTCAGCGTTGATTTTTAGGCTCAAAACAGCTTCTCTGATTCTCTACTTCGCGGACCGCATAATTGTGGCCGCCTCAGCGTTGGTCCTTACGCGGCCGCGTATTTCTGTCGCTCTCAGCGCTCTTATCCCAGTCTTGGATTTGTGAAACTTTGACTCCTTTATGAGTTGATTAAGGTTTCTTTGGCTCATTTTGAACAAACCCTGCAAACAGGCACATTAAGTTGGTTTTCGGGAATATCTTCAAGCATTTTTGTCCCAAAACCCAAGTAAAAAAGATAAAATAATAGGCTAAAATCCCTACTTATCAACTCCCCCAAACTTAAGCTTTACTTTTCCTCAAGCAAACAAGGTAATTCCCACATCCACAAGAAAATCAAAGGAAAATTTCAGTTGTATTAAGGTGACTTCAACAAGCATCAATTGGTACTAACAATTACCCTCAACACAAATGCGTTATCAACAACATCATGTTACGACCTTTTGAGTTCTATAGTTCTACTGTTATACAAGAGCATCAAAAGTTGACTCAATTCATCAAGGAGGTTCGCTCTCTCACATAGGTCATTGTGGATCCCAGATTCCTCCTCCTCTACTCTCCTATTACAAATCTCACTTTTTTAGAACGCCACACTCAAGTCAAAGACTGTGAAGAAGTAAGCTCATCACTCTCAAAAGAATGCCACAAGTCTGGCTCTAAGTACCATAGGCTTTCCCCTTATGTAACTCGGCACTAATGTAATCTCACTGAACTTGAAATCATATAGGGCTTTAGTGGGGATTTAATGAAGGCTTTTGGATCGGGGTAGGACATAATGAACTATGATGGTTTCATCTTTCCTTAAGCAATCCATTTTCTCATTTTGGCTCATACTTTCATGACTCTTTGAGTCATTTTCTTCTTCCTAAGGGGAATTAGAGAGACACACTGTCACTTTTTCTTATTCTTGACAATCATTTTTCTCCTTTTTTCATCATTATATGCCTTTCAACATTGCGTTCTTTGAATCCCTTCAACCTTTACTTTCTTTTTGATCTATGTCTTTTTTGACTTTTCTTCCTTTTCTTTGCCTTTACTTTTCACTATTTCTTTTCCTTCTTTGAACCTTTTATCACTTTGAAATTCTTCATCTCTCCACCAAACTTATGCTCTTGCCAATTCGTTCATCATGAATGCTAAGGAAAGATTGGGTGCCAAAAGAGGGTCATTATAAAATGGATAAAGGCTTGTAATGTGGCTATTGAATGAAAAAGGATTAGGCTCAAAGGGGTTGACTAGGGATATCATATTGGTAGGCTATGGAAGTTTTCAAAGTTTTGGGTCCTCCAACTGTATCTCCAGGTCCTCTGACTGGGGCACCACAAATCCTCTAAACGATTCTCTGTCAGCCTCCTGCTCTGATGCCTGTGCTGCATGGGCAGTCTCCTCCATAAATAGGTCCAGTGGGTTGTCGCCGGCAGAAGTGAACTTCTCCACCTCCTTCTTCAACTTCTCCACCGACTCCTTTGAGGCATGGGTCTTTCTCATTTTCCTGACCTGCTTTCCCAGCTCCTTGATTGCCTTGCCATGAGTATCCAATGTCTCAAAGATCTTCTTTTCGTTATCCAAGAGCTGCTTCAATAAATCCTCCACTGATGGAGGATACTGAAGCGGTGTTGGGGTTGCTTGTGTTGCGACTGCACTGGATAAGACAGACAACTTTGATGTAGTTGCCTGCATCCAGTTGTTGATGCTGGATAAAGTCTGATTAACCCATAGTGCAGTCTGCGGGTAAGTGAAGGAGGATGGCACAGATAATGGGGTTGTGACAGATGGCCCAGATGAGGGAGGTGGCATAGCAGCTGAAGAACGCTTCGCTGTGGAAGGCTTGGACCTAGTGGCCACTACCCTTGGCTCTTCAGACTAGCCAGTGGAGTTAGTGGCTTTGCCTTTGGACTTCGGGTTGTCTGCTCCTGAAGACTGTACAAAGAGAAGGGCCTTTTCGGCTTCATTTTCGTGTCAAAGTGTCTTCCCTCAACCCCCTAGTCCTCTAGGTGCATAGTGATGAAATTGGAGTAAAGGTAGGACCTTTCTTTCTTCCCGGTTGCCTTGCATATGTTCTGGGCCATGAGGTTCCCCATATTTATTGGGCACCTCGCCATGGTGGACGCAATGAGGATCGTCCGGGAGAGTGGAATGTCACAGTCATGCTGGCACAGATCAAGGCGACTGCAGACGAAGGTGCACCACCTTTTGGCTTTAAAGCGAAGGGTGTTTCTGGCAATTGAGACCCCTGGTGTAAGCCAAGCCGGTATTGTCCTTGGGATGGCTGTCATATATGCTACCCATAGACAGGCTGCTTCATCTAATTCCAACTTCTGTATGTATGGAGTAACATCTACATCATCAAACCCGACATATGTATTCAAAGTCTTGCCATCGAACCAGATCTTCTTATTTCGTACCTTAGTCACATAGGTGCCCTTTTTTATGTGGGCAACATTGGCGTATTCCTTGACTAGGTACTCATTTTCTTTCGGCAACTTACTAGTATAGACTTTCCATCCCACTCTTTCATCAAATTGTCTTTTCAAATCCGGGTGGTGAGGGAGAATGTCTCTTTCTATGAAATGTTGCTCGAGGGTGAGCGACCTTCGTGGCTAGCATTCCTGGAATTTGTGATAGGCCTTCGCACTCACGAACCTATCTTTACACACTACCGGCTTCCTTGATCTAATCAACCCCCCCACCCACCCGGGTATCACCTCTCTCCCGTCATCCGGGACATCTTCTTCATCTAGATTGATAGGAGCAAATGTTGTTGAGGCCAGAGTTGCAACAGGTGGACAGGTGGAGCAGAGGGTGTTGATGTCATACTAACTCCATTTGAGCCATCAGACGACTCAGATGAGGAGGTGAGTTGATTGACGAGGCGAAAAGGTTGAGGTTGAGCCTCAGGTTGTTGTGCAGTCTCCCTCGAAAATCTCCCTGGAAGGGAGATATGCACTAGTGTCTGAGGAGTCGGACTGAGGTCTCACAGGTGGGTCCTTTTTGCTAATAGTCTTCTGAGGTGCTAAGGGTGCAGTCTCATTCCCTTTGCCTCGGCCTCGGGAGGATTCTCTCCTCCTTTTTGATTTTTCTGGACCACCACGAGATCGCACCATTATCTGCATATACAATTAGTGAAAGATCATTAGTATTGTGGTTCAATGAAGCCTAAAAAGGAAAGCAGATGAAATGAGCACAGTTTTTCTCACAGCAGGGGTCCACGAACAACGGAAAAATGTGCGAGGCCGCGGAAGGGCTATCGCGGACCGCATAAAAATGAACACGGACGCAAAGAGGTTGGGATCAGACTACCAACTCTCTGATCATGGTCTTCCGCGGACCGCGAAATACTGGGCGCGACCGCAAAAGAACAAACGCGGACCACGTAAAAATGGACGCGGCCGCGAAAACAATTGATAAACTCTCTGAAACTCAAGAGCACGGACTGCGTAATTTTGGACGCGGCCGCGGAAGTTGAAACGCATACCGCAGAAAAGTCACCGCATCCGCGAACATGCAACCATACTCAGCTTTCACAATTTAAAGAACACGAACCGCATAAAAAGGAACGCGGACCGTGGAGTTGAAACACAACGTGCACTGAGGAACATTTCGAACCTAGGGTTTTCACTATGTGCAAAAATTATTGCAATTAACATACATGGTTAATAACCCTATTCCCCATTAGGCATGTAAACATCACCCACATGATTTTAATCATATATTAAGCATGATTTTGAGATTGTGGCATGTAGCAAACCCTAACTAAAAAGAAAAAGTAAAACTAAAAGAAAAGAAAAGAAAAGAAAGAGATAAAATTAATCCAAAGATTTGAGCATACCAGTTGTGAAATTTAGTGGGAAATGGACTCTTGATTGATGTGGAATGAAAGTGAAAATCAAAGAGGAGGAAGATGAACAGTGCTCTAATGCTGTGAAAGTTCAAGGTTCAAAAAGTGTAAAAGTCCTAAGGACTTTCTATTTATACCAAAATGATGGGGACCCACCTCCTTACCTGGGCGCGGCCCATGAAATTCGACCGCGGTCTGTGCTTTTTACCTCTATGAAGGGCTGCTTCAAGTTCCAGAGTGCGGTCTGTGGAAAACTGGGCGCTGCGGCGAAGCTAATGCGGTCCGCAAATTTTGAACGCCGACGTGAATACAACTTCAGAGAGTTGATATTCTGGGCTTTTCAAGTCCGTGACCGCTGACAATTTGTGCTCCCGCAAAATGAGGACGCGGACTGTGAAATTTTGAGTGCGGTCCGCGAACTTCCCCATACTTAGGCAAATTTCCAGCCAAACTCCTACACTACACATCCAATTCCTACACAAACTTCACAACCAGTTAGTCCAAAACAATGCCTAATCTAAGAAGAAAATCAAAAAAGAAAGAAAAACACATGGGTTGCCTCCCAAGAAGCGCCTTATTTAACATCGCGGCACGACGCATGTTACCATCATCATTGGAAATTGATCAAGGCCACCACGTGGATGTCATCAAACTTTCCAAGGTAGTGCTTCACTCGGTGCCCATTAACTCTGAAGATTTCACCATTTTTGTTTTTCAAATCAAGAGCACCAAACGAAGTTACATGCACCACTTTAAAAGGGCCACTCCATTTTGACTTGAGCTTTCCATAAAACAGTCGTAACCGAGAGTTGAATAGAAGAACCAAGTCACCCTCCTTGAATTCCTATCTCCGGGCATATTTTTTGTGTAAGTACTTCATCTTGTCCTTATACAAGGACGAGCTGGAATAGGCATGAAACCGGAACTTATCAAATTCATTTAGTTGCTCTACCCAGAGATTTGCAGTGACATCTCATTCAAGGTTTAACTTCTTCAGCGCCAACATGGCCTTGTGCTCTAGCTTAACCGGAAGGTGGAATGCTTTCCCAAATACCAAATGGTACGGAGACATACCAATTGGAGTCTTGTACGCAGTTCTATAAGCCCACAAAGCATCGTCCAATTTCCTTGACTAATTCGTCTGTTTTGCATAG
Source organism: Nicotiana knightiana (assembly GCA_005239525.1). Taxonomy (NCBI): domain Eukaryota; kingdom Viridiplantae; phylum Streptophyta; class Magnoliopsida; order Solanales; family Solanaceae; genus Nicotiana; species Nicotiana knightiana. The sequence continues at coordinate 21,647 of ML419452.1, forward strand.
ACAGTTTTTGATAATATGCTCTTTGTCTCCCTGTTGGACACCTCAACTTGTCCACTAGCCTGGGGGGGGGGGGGGGATAGGGGGTTGACACCTTATGATTGACACCATACTTAGAAAGTAAAGTATCGAAATCCTTTTTGCAAAAATGAGAACCCCCACCACTGATGATCGCCCTTGGGGTGCCAAACTTTTTGAAGATATTTTTCTTTAAAAACGTAACCACACTCCGTGCCTCGTTGTTGGGAAAAGCCACAACTTCAACCCACTTGGAAACATAATCAACAACAACCAGAATGTAAGTGTTACCACATGAACTCTCAAATGGTCCCATGAAGTCGATGCCTCACACGTCAAAAATATCAATCTCAAGAATAGTGGTAAGAGGCATTTAATCCTTCTTGGAAATTCTACCAGCTCTTTGGCACTCATCACACCTCTTAACAAGATCACTAGCATCTTTATACAGGGTAGGCCAATAAAATCCACAACTAAGAACCTTTGAAGCAGTTTTCGCCCCACCATGATGACCACAGTAGGGCGAGGAATGGCAAGCATCAAGAATACTCATTTGCTCCTCTTCCGGAACACATCTCCGGATCACACCATCATTGCAAATCTTGAACAAATATCGACGACTCATCCCAATAATAATCCAACATGTCCCATTTGAGTTTCTTCCATTGGTTATAAGAGAGCTCACTCGGGACAATGCCGGTCACAAGAAAGTTAGCCACATTGGCGAACCAAGGCATACCATTCAAAGATACGGAGAGGAGTTGTTCATCCGAAATTGAATCATTAATTTCGAGGCCATCATGGGGCCTCCCCTCCTCTTCTAAGCGGGACAAGTGGTCCGCCACTTGATACTCACTCCCTTTTAGATCAATGATTTCAAGGTCAAACTCTTGAAGAAGAAGAACCCATCTCATCAACCTAGCCTTAGAGTCCTTTTTGGTCATTAAGTAACGGAGTTCCATATGATCGGTGTGAACAATCACTTTGGAACCCATGAGATATGGCCTGAACTTTTCCATGGCGAAGAAAATGGCTAATAACTCTTTCTCGGTCACCGTATAATTTACTTGGGCGTCATTCATCGTTTTGCTTGCATAATAGACCGGATGAAATATCTAGTTGATCCTTTGCCCCAAAATCGCTCCTACCGCAACGTCACTAGCATCGCACATGAGCTCAAATGGTAAGCTCCAATTGGGTCTGGTAATGATGGGAGTGGTTGTAAATTTATACTTGAGAAGCTCAAAATCTTTCATGCAATCATCATTGAACACAAACTTTGCATCATTTTCCAACAACTTGCACAAGGGATTCACCACTTTTGAGAAATCTTTGATGAATCTTCGGTAGATCCCCACGTGCCCAAGAAAGCTCCTAACTACCTTGACGGAAGTAGGATGAGGGAGTTTTGAAATCACTTCAATCTTCACTTTGTCCACTTCAATACCGTTCTTTGAGATTTTATGGCCGAGGACAATGCCCTCCTCGACCATAAAGTGGCATTTTTCCCAATTACGCACTAGGTTGGTCTCTTCACATCGGGCCAAAACTTTGTCAAGATTATACAAGTATTCTTCAAAGGAGTCCCCCAAAACACTAAAATCATCCATGGATACTTCGAGGAAGTTCTCCACCATATCTGTAAATATTGCCATCATACACCCCTGAAAGGTAGCCGATGCATTACACAAACCAAACAGCATTCGTGAGAATGCAAATGTTCCATACGAACATGTGAAGGTGGTTTTCTCTTGGTCTTCCGGTACAATGGGATTCTGGTTGTACCTTGAGTACCCATCCAAAAAGCAATAGTAGGCACGCCCGACAAGTCTATCCAACATTTGGTCAATAAAGAGCAATGTAAAGTGGTCTTTGCGGATCACTTTGTTCAGTTTTCTGTAGTCCATGCATTCCCTCCATCCAGTCATAGTCCTAGTGGGGATCAACTCATTTTTCTCATTTGTGACCACAGTCATACCCCTCTTCTTCGGCACACATTATACCGGTGAAGTCGATGAACTATCCGAAATGGGGTACACAACCCCTGCATCAAGTCACTTGATAATTTCCTTCTTGACGACCTCTTGCATAGCCTCGTTCAACCTCCTTTAATTTTCCACGGAGGGTTTGGAATCATCTTCTAGTATAATTTTGTGCATGCAAAAGGCGGGGCTTATACCCTGAATGTCAGCCAAAGTCCATCCAATTACCTTTTTCCTTCTTTGAAGCACTGCAAGGGTGGAGTTTACCTGCACGTTAGTTAAGCAAGCAAAAAGAATTACAAGTAATGTATAAGAAGGACCTAAGAATTCATACTTGAGGTGCGAAGGTAAAGGCTTCAACTCCAATGTTGGTGGATCCTTGATCGAGGGCTTTGTCGGTGGAGTCTTCTAATTCTCCAAGTCCAAGGAAAGTTTACGAGGCCCATATGAGTAGGATCACATTCCTTGCAAGGCATTCGCACATTCAACCAAGCCTTCATTTTCATCATCCTCATGGTTTAACAACACAACTTCCAAAGGGTCTTCCACATTGATCATGGCACTCGTGTCATTAACTATCATCTCTGTTACAAGATCCACAAAAGAGAAAACTTCGTTGCTATTAGGTTGCCTCATTAATTTGCACACGTGAAATATAACTTTTTCATCACCCACCCGGAAGGTGAGCTCCCCTGCTTCCACATCAACCAATGCCTTCCCTGCTGCTAGGAAAGGTTTCCCCAATATTATAGGCACCTCATAGTCAACTTCGCAGTCGAGAACCACAAAATCTGGGGGCAAAATAAATGTGTCGACCCTACTAGACCATCATCAATAATCCCAAGCGGCCTTTTCATTGTTCTATCCGCCATTTGCAATCTCATGGAAGTAGCTCTCGGTTGCCCAATACCCAGCGTCTTAAATACGGAATATGGCATCAAATTAATACTTGCTCCCAAATCACACAAGGCTTTTGCGAAATCAGCACTACCAATGCTGCATGTAATTGTAAAAGCACCGGTATCTTCAAGATTTGGAGCCATTGAGTGCACAATGGCACTCACTTGATGATTCATTTTGATGGTCTCACAATTCATATATCTTTTCTTAGTTACCAAGTCCTTCATGAACTTGGCATATCCCGACATTTGTTCGAGAGCTTCCACCAAGGGCACATTGATTGACAAACTTTTCATCATCTCAATAAACTTCTTGAATTGGTTTTCATTATTCTGCTTTGTAATCCTTTGAGGATACGGTGGAGGAGGCCTTGGCAAAGGAGCCTTGGCTTTGGCCACTACCGTTTCGAGTATGTCTATCTTGTGTTCCCTAGACGCGTTCACATCATTTTGAGTCTCCTTCTCGTTGTCATGAATATCAATCCTCACTTCATCATTTCCCATTCTCATCATTCACTTGCTCATCAATTATTGGATCATCATCATTTGGCAACACAACATCTTCACTCACAATATTCTTTGGATTAGAGGTACTTGCATCTCCACCTCTACCGCTTCTTGTGGTTACTGCCATATCATGTCCTGTATTGTTCCCACCCTTTGGGTTTACTACCGTATCACTTGATAGTGCCCCCTTTGGGCGAGTATTCAATGCTTGAGAAATTTGACCCATTTGTACTTCCAGGTTGCGGATTGAAGTGGTATGGGAAGCTATTTGGGCATCAGAGTCGACATTCCTTTCCATCATTTGCTTAAACATACTCTCTATCCGCCGCATCTTATTGTTTGAAGAACTTTTCCCTTGATATTGATATGGAGGCGGATTGTTGGATTGTTGATACATCGGGGATCTTTGAAAGCCCTACCCCCAGTTGCCTTGGTTGTTATTATTACTCCAACCCCCTTGGTTTCCATTGTCTCCCCAATTGTTATTGATGTTCCCCAATTCTTATTATTGTTCCCCCAATTGTTTGAGTTGTTGTTTTTGTTGCCATTGTTCCAATTCCCTTAGCCTTGGTTGCCCCGGTTTTGATTGTTTCCTTGAAATCTCCATTGTTTATTTGGAGCATTGCTCCATTGACCTTGGTAGTTATTGGCATATAAACTTCCTCACTTTGGTCATCATAATAATCTTCTTGGTTGTAACCACTACCACTTTGCTTATATTGATATTTATTGTTTTGCACTTGTTGACCATGCTGTCTCCTCTTGTTGACCATAGATTCACCCCTTCCATGGCGTTTACTTGCTTTGGCCCTAGCACTTGCTGAAGTTGAGCCTTTGATAGCTGATTCATAGTGGTAGTCAACTTTGATATGGCTTGTCCGTGGTCATGAAATTCCTTGTAAAGGTGGATGAAATTAAGGTCACCTTGCAGAATGTTTGCCCGACTTTGCCAAGCCGAGGAGGCGTCAGCCATCTCATCTAGTATGTCACATGGATCGGCATAAGGCACTTTCATGATATTTCCCCCTGCTAGCTGATTCACCATGCAATGTTTGGATGTGTTGATACCTCTATAAAATGTTTGTTGGATCATTGCTTCAGTCATATCATTGTTGGGGCATTCTGTTACCATTGTCCGGTACCGCTCCCAGATTTCATATAAGGGTTCAATTGACTCTTGTTTAAAGGCTAAGATTTCATCCCTCAATACTGCCATATGACCCGGAGAGAAAACTTTGCTACGAACTTATCAGCCAACTCATACCAAGTGGTGATGGAATGGTTGGGTAGCCTCTCCAGCCAATCCAAAGCTTTCCCTCTAAGTGAAATGGGAAAAGTCTCAGTCTCAAAGCGTCCTCGGATACATTCGTCTATATTCTCCCCCAACATGTGTCTACAAAACCCTTTAGATGCTTGTATGCGTTCTGATGGGGAGCTCCAGTGAAGAATACCCTTTGCTCCAATAGGGTTAGCATGACATTTGTAATCTGGAAATTTCCCGCCTGAATCCGGGGCGGGACAATTGCACTTGTGTATCCTTCATTGGATAGCACCTGGTGTGCTGTCCTTGGAGGAGGTGGGGGAGGGTTTAGCATGTTCTCATTAGCTTGGCGGCCTCTTCTTTGGACTTGAGGTTCTAGATTAACCTCATCTGCATCATTGTCATCTACCCCCTCCCCTAGAGGAATATTTCTAAGAGCAACATTAAGAGCCATTTGGTACCTAAAGCAATTGACACAATAAAGTTAGAAACACGGAAGGAAAGGAAAAAAACACACAAATAGTTATTTAGATAGATAAAACCGTCTAACTCCCCGACAACGGCGCCAAAAATTGATCGGTGCCAAACCTACACCACTATAGAGCAGCGAGGATGGTCGATGCAGTTTTACTAACAAGGTCAGGATCGATTTCCACAGGGAGTTAATTTGGTTTGGAGTTGGGTATCTAGCTAATCTAGATGCGCGTGTTGTTTCTAATTGCACTTCCGAACATTGTTGTGTTTGATTCTATTCTAATTTTATATTATTGTATGCTAAGAGTAATCTAAGTACAATATTTTTGGTGAAAGTTTTCAAGTGTTAATAGGCACTAGGGAAGTGACTTCTGCCGAGGTGAGTATCTAAAGGGTATCAGGAATCTAGGACAAGCTTGTTATGATTGGGGTCGTGATATAACCATCTCACAAAAGTGCTTACTCTATACCTCTCGGTAGTTTGAGTGACTTTGCCCGATTTGGCTTTCTCAAGCCCAAATGGGTGTTCATGCAATTGCAAGTGAAATTGGCTCAAGTCGGGTATTACTATCTCTAGGTTTAACTCTTTCATTGGGGCTATCAATCTCTTGAATTCACCCCAATTCTTTGTTAGCCTAATATTCCTAGACTTAGTCCCTCTTTCTCAAGAAGAGCCTAAATTATAAAGGCATGAATCAGTGTTTGCAACCACTAATTCTACGATTAAAGCATGAATTAGGCTAAATATCACTAATCCCTAAAAAATTAAGTCCTAAAATTTAAGACTCATTAAATACCCACACTAGGGTTGGATCACAATCCTAGATATGGGGTCTAGCTACTCATAATTAGAGCAGAAATCAAAGATAAATATGAAATATAAGCCATAATATTAAAGTACAAGATTAAAATCTAAAGTTTGAAGAGAAATCTACTATAAAATTGCCCAAAAGTGTAAAAACAGCCGTTCACGTGCTCTACTAAAATAAACTTAATCTAAAATTGTCAAAAAGGTCTATTTATACTAAGCTAAAATTTTCGGACAAAAGTACCCCTGCGAAGGTTTAGCGGACGCGTAATTCTGACTGCATCCGCGCTTGGGCTTTCGTCGCGTAATAGTGAACACGGTCCGCGTTTCTTCATATTTGGGCTTGGGTAGAGCTTGGTATCATGGACCGCGTATTTTCAACCGCATTCGTGTGAGATACATTCGCGGCCGCGTAATTTGGACGCGGACCACGTTCTTCATTTAAGCTCAAATTGCAAAGTCTCTGAATCTCGACACACGCTTTCAGCGGAATTTCAACCGCGGCCGCGCTAGTGATTTCGTGGCCACTCTTTTCCCTCGCGGTCAGTGTTGATTTTTGGGATCAAAATAGCTTCTCTGATTCAATACTTCGCGGACCGCGTAATTGTGGCTTCCTCAGCATTGGTCCTTACGCGGCCGCGTATTTCTGTCGCTCTCAGCGCTCTTATTCCAGTCTTGGATTTGTGCAACTTTAACTCCTTTATGAGTTGATTAAGGTTTCTTTGGCTCATTTTGAACAAATACTCCAAGAAAGCACATTAAGTTAGTTTCCGAGAATATCTTCAAGCATTTTTGGCCCAAAATCTAAGTAAAAGAGAGAAAATAATAGGCTAAAATCCCTACTTATCAGTAGGTTGCGGGGCGGGTAGGATACATTTAGATATAAGAGTGACTACACCTCCCTAAGAACTTTAATACATATACTTTAATATTCAAACACCATACTTATGTCAAACCAAACTCCACCTTCACCTCAATGTATATTACCCCATACTTCTTTAAGCACAATTACATCAAGAGTCATCACTTATCAAGGAATTTTTTTTCCCACATCAATACAACTATTTTTTTCTTTTCTTTCTTTTTTTAAATTCAATTGGGTCTTACTTTTTTGAAAACAGTGCACATTTATCCTTATTTCGTTAGTTCCACTCAAAAGCCAAACCAACCACCCCGCACTTTAACTTTTACAAAGTTCATAACAATTCAAGTGTTCATGAGAGGTTAAAAGGTTCAAATAGATGGTTAATTCAAACAAATGGGTAAGACTTGTAATGTGGTTTTCAAAGAAACATGATTACAGGCTCAAAGGGGTTAGCTATGATACATAACAATTACACGGGTAAAATATACATATCTGGCTCAACAAAGAAACGCTTATATCACTTTCACGACTGAACAAAACAACTATTTCACTTTGCAAACACACGGGTTGAGTTCTAGACATCAAATGCAATGCACAGAATAACACAAAACCTTACACACACATGGCACATAACTCACTGAGGATTGGACTCATCAAGACACTCTAGTCAAAGAAGTTAAGCAAAGTTAAGATTATACTTTGAGGTACTTATACGCGAGTCAAAAACTGATCCTAAGCGTCACAACCAAAATACTCACTACAAGGCATAACAAAGTCAAGAGATATTTCTTCAATTAAATTCATCTCACACTGGCTCCTACTCCTAAAAAAATAAAACTAACTACACCCGGTTCAAACAAAATCCTTGAAAAAGAACCACGACACAAAGAAAAACCAAGGAGGAATTGCTACATTGCCTAATAAAAAAAAATCTATTTGTCTTTTTTCTTACGACTTAAATCATTCAAGAAAATTTTCTAATAGATCCATCGTTGGGAAAAGTCCAATATTTTCTATTTTTGTAAAAAAAATATTATTCAATTAAACTAACACAACAAAAATAACATGGAAAGTCACCCAAACAATCTCTTCACCCCACACTCAAAATTGTGCATTGTCCCAAATGCACACCCATAAATACAAGAGGGTAAAAGAAACTCTCTGGTAGGCCAAAGACAGAAGTACTAGCAGCTCATGGGTTACTCAGACTTCTCCTAGGCCTAATCCTTCGTGTGAGTGCCTCACACTTAGTTCCAACCATCTGGTTTGCTATTGCATCCTTCCAATGGCTTTGCTTTCCATGCTCCTAAAAAAAATCAAAATTCGACAATACAAAAATAATACAATAATAAATAAATAATAATAATAATAAAGTAAAGTTGGGTTGCCTCCCAACAAGCGCTTGATTTAACGTCGCAGCACAACATGAACTACTTTTTGCCTCCACCTCGAGCTTATGAATTGAACCCCAAGTTTTGATTCAAGCTTATGATTATGCTCTTGGGGTGGTGGAACGAATCTAACTGGCCCAAGAAAACTATGTAGTATTCTGCACTTCTTGGTCTTTAGATGAGGTGTGTAATATTGACTTTCTAGCAAGAAGAATTCCATAATGTAGGCACCTTGTTCCTCATTCCTTGACTCCTCAAATGGATCGGATGACTCTATTTATATATCATCATCCAAACACAATGTGAAAAATTGCTTGAAGTGTGAACCAATGCGCTCAACTACATGAATATTGGGACTGTCTATTTCCTCAATACCCATGACACTAGAGTAAGCTAAATATATATCATCAATGTCCTTGGTTGACTCTAGTATCTCTTCTACAACATCGACATCCTTAAAATCTAATTCGATTGATTGTTGGAGTTCTACTCTGACCTCATCTATTAGCACCTCGATTTATGCATCTAATACATGCTCCTTTTGACTACTATTCACAAAATTGCCTTGCTGAGCATTAAAAGCTTCAACCACTTGACTCACTTGAGCCTCCAAGTTGCGAATAGTTGCCTCTTGCCTTTCTATCTACAATTGTTTCTCATTATTTTGTTCCAGAAGGCACTTTAACATATCTTTGATCTCTTTCAGGTCAGCTTCCCTGGGTTCTCTGTTCCTATTTACTTCACCAGAAAAAGTAGAACCGTCATAGCAAGAGATTAGGGGAGGATAATAAATATACGCACAACCATAAAAGTGATCATCTTGACCACCACATATATCACATACATTCCAAACATAAGATTGAGTTGGTGCACATAACTCGCTCTCGGGAATATTTTAATAATTTTGCAATTGGTGGTTTCCTCTACAATATGCATAAGGAGGATCAAAAGTAGAAATACCAATATCAAAACTCTCATAATTCCAAGATGCCATGTCTCACAAGTCAAAATAAAAATTTTAAAAATAATCAGATACAAGAAAACAAAAATAAAAGTTCAAACTTGCAGCCTAGAAATATGTACACCTACAACTACACTGTTAGTTCCCCGGCAACAGCGCCAAAATTTGATCACGCCCAACTCTAGTCCTAAAAAGGATAAGCGGTCGCTGCAAATATAATCCGGTCTAAGAGTCCGGAGTCGAATCTCACAGAGAACTAAGATTTGGCCATAATTGTTCAATATCGCTAAAAAGACAAGATCGAATAAATTTCTAAGTTTTAAAGATTAAGATTCTTATATCTAACTAATTAACTAAGAAACTAAAGTAGTAAATTAACAACTAAAGATACTAAGGGTTGGAGATTAAATTTAGGAGGTCTAGAATTATGATGTTCCCAAATGTTGGAATCCTTCATGCTATGTTCTCTACAATTTCGCCTATGTATTCTCTATGGATCGTGAGCACTTTAGGTGCCATAATTATCTCTCGAGCAACTACAATAATTTACTATACATATTCTCTCGAACTACGCTAGTTGGCTTTATCTAACCGCTCATTATGACCACGTCAAGGCTTTGTTATTTCTAAACCTATCTTTAAACCCGCTGTATTGATTTCTCACATACGTTAGGAGCGACGTTGTTCAACAACCACCTAAATATATATTATTTCTCAAGAAACACATAATAAATAGGCACAGTCAATCGATGTCCATTCAATCAACTGAAATAATCACGTAGTTGAACAAATAGACAAATTCAAAGGTAAAATTATATTAAAACATAACAAGAATTCATCCTCCAAGAGGTTCCATCAAAACCCTAGATAAAAAATTAGCTAATTATAATAGTATGCATAACTACAATAGTAGAATTCATAACCAATACAATAAATAGGAAGAAGGAAGTGAAAAATCATATAAGAATTCTCCGCCTTGCTCCTAGTATGTTCTTGCCTCCTTAGGTCGAATCTGTGTTAAAAGTCCTCAGAATACCGTATTTCCATGTATATATATCAAGTAGGGTCGGGCCTAAACAATTATATATTCTCCTATGCGAAAAAAGGACACTTTTCTCAGATAGGACGTGCGCGATCGCGCATTGACCGCGCATCGACTGTGCACTTTAGCCAGTATTCTGCCCCATTTGCGCGGCCGCGCACTTGACGCGCACATTTCACCCTGTTCTGTTTAGAATTTGGGAAAACGTAAAACATTAAAGTTTTATCCCTTTGAAATATCTTTCCAACAATATATTTTGAAGCCCAATGGAGTTCTGAGAGAAAAGGTATGTGCATTTTACTAGACAGTGCGCAATATGCCTACTCGATTCTTCGTTTGTTCTTAACTATCATACGTTGATCCCCGAACATTATCCCGACTTAATTCCTTGAGGTTTGACTCAAAATTCAAAGCTATAAATCACTTGAATTCATTTCATAACATCTACATAGCTTGGAATCACTCCTACAAGGCATGAAACATACAATTAGTGCAAAACACTAGCGATTAAAGCTCAAACTCAATTAAAGTGCAATAAATTAGAGTGTAATAAGCAACTAAAATACGTAATTATAGCCTATTATCATGTACCATACTGTTCTTTTTCAATTATGTTTGAAATGAGCTAAATAAACGACATTGAATTGTGATGATTCATATAATCGATCTCAATTTACTTGGATTGAGGCGTAGTTGTAGGCTAGACGTTGTTTACCCTTAAAATCGGATAACAATTAAACTTATAATATGGTTTTAAGGATACGTGATTTCACCTAATACGAATTGATAAATATGAGGATTAATAATAAAAATTAACAATAAAGTAAAAGCAAACCAGTGTTGAAACAGAATTCAGCCCTCGAGCTAGAGTGCCTTCGAACTGATTGATGCCAGAACAGTTAAAAATAAAGCAAGCTGATGAACACGAGAGTATAAGCTAAAGAGAGTGTTATATTGATTTTTTATGCGAGAACAATGTGCTACAAATGATTAGGACTCCCCTTTATATAGTAGAGGAATTCTACTTATGGTATAACTCCAATTACAGAAGGAAATCTCATGATTAGCTAATTAACCATTCTTGATTTGATTCGTTCCGAGATTTCCGCCATGATCTTCGACCAGTCACGGATATCTCGTCTTTCTGTTATTATGCTATCTTCGATCTTGCTCGATGTCTGTCTCATTCGGTCTCGATCATTAATGGCCTCAATCTCGACAAATATCTCGAATTCTGAACTCAGTATGTTGTCCTCGTGCCTCGATCTGATCTACTACGAGATCGATCTTCGATCCTTCACCCTGCTCTCCGTAAATTAGTCACCCGACTTTAACCTTATAGAGCCGCCAAGTAAATTCTAAATCAAAGTAGATGTACAAATTCATATGATCACTTGACCCGAGAATAACTTGAAGCAAGATTGAGTTGTCAAATTCCATGGAGCTCCTAAAAAGCTACTCTATTCAAGATTTACTTTTTTATTATTTTATCCCATATATACATATACCATATTCATCTTACATTACAATATTTGAGTAGTATATCCTCCACATAATATGTTACGATAAGCTCTTTGAAAACTAATTTAGATAAATGACTTAAACACCACATCGAGTATTATACTGATTAAAATCCAACTTCTATCAAAATTCATAGCAAGAAAAATAGAAATTTTCACCAAAATTGAGAACAAACGCAAGTTGGTTTTTTAATCAAGATGTGCATCAGTATACAATTGGAGTTCAGAATGGAAGAAAAGATTTGACCCAAGAATTAGGAATTCACATTATTCACATTGATGCCATTAACTAAATCACAAGAACTAAGATAAATACTAACACCATACACAAAGACTACTACTAAGTTATTCTTGGGCATAACATACCCACAGTCTAATCTTAGCCCAAGAAAAGATCCCAAAAGAAGCCATCTACATACGATTAATAAGTAAATTTTACAAAGCAACAAATCTAACATGCAATGGAAGAAACAGAAAGAGGATATTTAAAAGTGTTAGCATATTGAAAAGTGAGGGATTGTCCAGGATTGAGAGGCTCTCCATCATTAACAAGGCAGTCATTATAACTAAGTCTTCTGAAAATTCTAGGATTTATGAGCCTTGCTGAACTAAACCAGCCACAGCTCAAGTGAATGTTGGACACAGTGCAACTTCCTCCTGAGTAACATGCATTTTCGATTATGACTGTGTATGTTGGAATACCATTTGGAAGTGGCGCTGTGTCACCTTGGTTTACTTGGATGCTGTCTTTTGAACATGATGATGGACCAATTCTATTTTCTGAGCCGTCGCCTTGATCATCGCCATCATCCCCACCGTCACCATTACCATTATCATCACCAGTACCATCACCACCGCCAGTACCATCACCATCGCCATCACCAATATCTATTCAATGCTCGCGACAAGAATAAGATGAAGTCAAGCAATGTAGCTACTAATTCAAGTGCTCAAACAATCTAAGTTTTACAAGTAAAATTGAACTACTATATGATAGTAATAGTCTCTTTCTGTCTTTTTCGTTTTCTTGAGTCGAGGGTCTATCGGAAATAACTTCTCTCTGCCATGGGAGTGGAGGTAAAGTCTGCGTACACACTACCTTCCCAGACCCCCTTACTTCTAAGATTTTACTGGATTGTTGTTACTATATATGATAGTAATAAATAAAACTTTATTTCCTTTTCTTGAGCAAGAATTTGATCTTTCCAGTGAAAACAGCCTCTTGCAAAAATACAGGGTAAGACGGCGTACAATAGTCTCTTGTGGTCCGGGCCTTCCCCGAACCCCGCACATAGCAAGAGTTTAGTGCACCGGGCTGCCCTTTTTTTTTCAAAGGTAACAAATATGACCTTTTTCAACCCCTATTACCTAGGTGAACAATTCACACATTGCGTGTTACCAGAGGCAAATCCAGAATTTAAACCCTATGAGTTTAACTTTTAAAGTTTTTAGCATTGAATCCATTATATTTAAAATTATGGGTTCATATCTACTATTTTGTTCAACCAGCCGGTAGAACACTACATCCGCCTCTGCATGTTGGAGAAAATGTTTAAAAGATGTAAAACTTAGTAAACTTCACTAGAAAGATGAAATTCTTGCTGAAATATTCGTTACCTTTAGTTTGTAAAAATCATAAGCTGAGAAACAACAGGATTGGTAAATTATAAAGGACACTAAACTTGACTGATTTATCAACTGTAAAAGGTTTATTTAGATTGTTTCCTTTAATAGTATTTTTTGAGGAAGAAGACTCAGAGTGCAAATGTTGGAAGAACAATAATTAATAAGGCAGTTAAAATAGCAATATATAATATAAAGGGATCGAAAAGCATGAGGAACATTATATTAGGAGTCAAATAGCTTGTTTATAACCAAGTTGCATGCAAACTAGGGACAATTAATGTTGATCGGGGATATATGTCTTACCAGGAAGGCGTAGTAATTTCCGAGCAGAAGTGACAGTGTATTTTTGCCTGGGAATTAGGGCTCTTTCTTGAATAGCACCACCTCTCTCAGCTAGTTCCAATGCATGATTAATGTGCATTACTGCATCATTAAAAGATTCAAGATAGAGTTGGGATCAAACCCCAAGAGGGAAAAATTTCAAAAGATGAACCAAAAAAATCCTATAGAAGCTAAGGGTACATGCATGGCTGTAGAATAATTAGTATATCAACGCAGTAACCATAGTTTAGATTTCCCAACTTCACTTATCTTTTCTGAATTAAAAAAAAGAAAAAGAATTTCTTAAAAAGCTAGGGAGCTGCAGAAGTGACAGGGGGTAGAGAAATATTACTCTTTCCGGCAAAGGTGAAAAGCAAGAAAAGGCCAATTGGATGTACCTCAAACACAACTAAAAAGTGCAATCCGGTGCACTAAGCTCTAAGCTCTCGATATGCACGAGGTTTGGGAAAGGGCTAGATCACAAGGATCTAGCCTTAACCTATATTTCTGCAAGAGGTTATTTCTACTGCTCAAACTGTAACCTCCTATCTCGATCACATGACGTCAACTTTACCAATCATACCAAAGCTCCCATCACCTCAAACACAACTAAAGGAAGATAAAAGAAAAGAAGATAGCAAATATACCAGAGAATGAAACAAGCAACAAAACCACATAGACCATGAAAAGGCACTTCATTGTCATTCAATTTCAGCCCTTGTATTCTCCAAATTAAGTACGTGGAACTGCAAATAAGGAGAAAAAAAAATGAACCATGACAAGTAAAAGATATTGAATGAAAACTTTATTTGGAAATTCTTGTAGTAGGAAAAAGGGAGGAAATTAAGCAGAGTAAAATGCACGAATGAATATGAAGCAAACTTACAGAATTTGTACTTATTAGTAGTAGTAGCAAACTTACATAAATCTAAGAGGGATAGGAGAAATTTATAGTGTCCATTGATATAAGGAAAAGTTCATATATAGTATTAAAAAAATATAGGTAGCTAGTGGATTTATGGGCTTATTCTAACACGTACTTGTCATTCAAAGGGTTATATGTTGTCTCCTTTTTCAGGGAGAAATAATATAAGGAGGAAGAAGATATGGAGATCAAATACGAGTAATTATAGCTGCTGCCTCCATTTTCCAGTAACTAGGCTGTGACCACCTTTCATTTCACTGCCTGCATCCTATCCTATATATATATATATATACTATAATAAATTGGCTTTAATTAATTATAGAAGTTATGGTAATAGACCAGGCTTGACTTGAAATTAAAGTCCTCTCTTGAAATGTGCTATAATTATTCATATCGAAGAGGTGTAATAAATACTAGGAGTAGTTGTCGATCTTTAAGCTTAGTCTAACTTAATTTTAAGTTTGGAATAGCTTAAAAAGAGTAAATAAAAAATGGTGGGAAAAGAAATGGAGAAAAGTGAAAATTTGAATTGTGCATTTTGTCTCTCATTGGAAGAAGGAAAGAAAATCTATGTGTATATATAGAGAAGCTCTTCTGCTAGCTCTTAAAGAGTTGAGAAGAAGGCAAGCCTCGCGCCGTCGTCGCTCGCTCGGCTTCGGCTTTGATCAAAGATTGATTGATTAATCTTTTTGGACAAAATTCTTTACAAATTATTTAATTAATTAATGGAAAATTTTCGATTCCGGAATGACCCGCGACCCGGTCCTATAAATATACTTTGAATCCCAGAATGTTTACTTACTAAATTTTCTGATCTTCTTCTTCTTCTTCTTCTGCACAAAATATTCCAGTGTGTTTTACAACCTTCGAGTGGTTCGCTGTTCACCGAACCAATACGCTGGTGAGTTAAATCGTTCTATCCTGGGAGGATATATTCCAACACTTGGGGTACTTGAGAGGAATAATTTCCTTAAGGACACAATGTGTATTCAGTGCGCTCGATTTATTCTTATATTATTTTCATAGAAAAAACTAAGGACGCCTGGACTAGCGCGCCCGCGCTCAGCACGCGCTAGTGGTCGCGCTAGTCAGGTTTCTTACTGTCCCTGGTATATTCCACTAGCGCGGCCGCGCTAATCCCGCACTAGAACCCGCGCTAGTGAGGTTTCTTATTGTTTCTGAATTTTTCAGAAATTATTATTTTACAACAATACAGATTAATAACAATCTTAAGGAAATTAAATTTTTTATTATATTCTGTATTCTGTTTGTGGAGATTAAGAACTTTTGTGTTTTCTACTCCGTCTAAATTTTACTATTCTGATTTGAAGATATAAAAACTTAATCAGAATTTTGAAATTCAGAAAACGATTTGAAGAAAATAAAAACTTCATCGTTTTCTGTGAAATAGTATATAAAAACTTTGATTTTTATTTATTATACATACTGTTTATTGTTGATTACAGTATTGTTTACTGTTCTGATTTTTCCATTAATTGAACTCCTCTATTGTTGACAGTGAGAAATGACAATTGATAAAGAAAATTCTTCTGTGATTGTTGCGGCAACGACGATAGCCTCGTCGAGCCGGACGGCTGTTCCACCGGCAGAAAAACCGGGAAGGTGTGAGACTGTGATAATGCTAGATTGTGATAGACCTTGCGGACGCGCTAGTGGAATATACCAAGGACAGTAAGAAACCTGACTAGCGCGACCACTAGCGCGTGCTGAGCGCGGGCTCTCTAGTCCAGTCGTCCTTTGTTTTTTCTATGAAAAATAATATAAGAATAAACCGAGCCCACTGATACACAGTGTGTCCTTAAGGAAATTATTCCCCTCGAGTAACAGAGGTGTTGGAATATAAATCACCAGCGTATTGGTACCAAAAACTCTGGTGAACAGCGAACCACTCGAAGGCTGTAAAACACACAAGAATACTATGATTTTCCGCAAGGTGTTAACGCTCAACAACGTTCTTCATGTTCCTATTATTAGGAAGAGTTTAGTTTCTACTTCTTTACTAGTGAAGAATGGATTCAAATATGTATTTGTTTCTGATAAAGTTGTTGCAAGCAAGAATGAAATGTACGTTGGGAAAGGCTACCTCACGGAAGGCCTTTTCAAACTCAATGTAATGGTTGTTGATACTATGAATAAAGTTCCAGCTTCTTCTTATTTGTTGGAGTCAAATGATTTATGGCATATTTGTTTAAGACATGTCAATTATAAAACATTGCGGAAGTTAATTAATTTAGAAGTATTGCCTAAATTCGAGTGTAATAAATCGAAATGTCAAATATGTGTTGACTCAGCACGCGCTAGTCAGGTTTCTTACTGTCCCTGTTTTATTCCACTAGCGCGGCCGCCCTAATCCCGCGCTAGTGAGATTTCTTACTGTTTCTGTATTTTTTCGAAATTATTATTGTTTTATTTTACAGCAATACAGATTAATAGCAATCTTAAGAAAATTAAATTTTTTATTATATTTTGTATTCTGTTTGTGGAGATTAAAAACTTTTTTGTTTTCTACTCTGTCTGAATTTTACTATTCTGATTAGAAGATATAAAAACTTCATCAGAATTTTGAAATTCAGAAAACGATTTGAAGAACATAAAAACTTGATCGTTTTCTGTGAAACAGTATATAAAAACTTCGATTTTTATTTATTATACATATTGTTTATTGTTGATTACAGTATTGTTTACTGTTCTGGTTTTTCCATTGATTGAAATCCTCTGTTGTTGACAGTGAGAAATGGCAATTGATAACGGAAATTCTTCTGCAACTATTGCGGCAACGACGGTAGCCTCGTCGAGCCGGGCGGCTATTCCACCGGCAGAAAAATTGGGGAAATTTTCTGGAGCCAACTTCAAAGGATGGAAGCAAAGGGTGTTCTTCTGGTTTACCACACTTTGTATGCAGAAATTCACTAATGAAGAGCGTCCATTGCCTGCTGGGGACATGCCGGACAATGAAAAGTTCATGATTGTTGAGGCGTGGAAGCAGGTAGATTTTCTTTGCAAAGTCTATATTTTAAGTGCTGTAAAGGATGACTTGTACAATGTCTACAGTGCGATAAATACTTCGAAAGAATTATGGGACGCGCTTGAGAATAAGTACAAGACAGAATATGTTGGCTTGAAGAAGTTGGTGGTTGCCATGTTTCTAGACTATAAAATGATAGACAACAAAACTGTGGGAACCAGAGTTCAGGAACTTCAATTTTTTTTTCATGACCTTATTGTTGAAGGTATGGTCGTGAATGAAGCATTTCAAGTGGCGGCAATGATTGAAAAATTGCCTCCTTTGTGGAGAGATTTCAAGAACTATCTCAAGCACAAGAACAAAGAAATGAAGTTGTAAGATCTTGTGATTCGTCTCAAGATTGAGGAAGACAACAAAACAACGGAGAAGAAGTCTCGGGGAAATTCAACGATCATGGGAACTAATATCGTTGAAGAAACTGCTCCAAAAAGTAAGAAGAGGAAGAGATCTTCTGGACAGACTAAGGAGCAGAACAAAAAGAAACTCAAGGGCAACTGCCACAATCGTGGAAGAGTTGGTCACAAAGCCCATGATTGTCGCTTCCGGAGAAAGGATAAGAATAAGGAACAAGCCAACATAGTGGAGAAGAATGATGACATTCATGATCTTTGTGCAATGCGTTCAGAATGCAACTTAGTTGGAAATCCGAAGGAGTGGTGGATTGACTCCGGAGCCACTCGACATGTTTGTTTTGTCAAAGAAGCATTTGCGACTTACTCTACTGCTGGTCCCGAAGAAGAAATTTCCATGGGAAATAACTCAACAGCCAAGATTGAAGGTTATGGGAAGATTTTCTTAAAGATGACTTTTGGCAAGGTGTTAACGCTCAACAATGTTCTTCTTGTTCCTACTATTAGGAAGAATTTAGTTTCTACTTCTTTACTAGTGAAGAATGGATTCAAATGTGTATTTGTTTCTCATAAAGTTGTTGTAAGCAAGAATAAAATTTACATTAGAAAAGGCTACCTCACGGAGAGTCTTTTCAAACTCAATGTAATGGTTGTTGGTACTATGAATAAAATTTCAGCTTCTTCTTATTTTTTGGAGTCGAATGATTTATGGCATATTCGTTTAGGACATGTCAATTATAAAACCTTGCGAAAGTTAATTAATTTAGAAATTGCCTAAATTTGACCGTAATAAATCGAAATATCAAATATGTGTTGAATCTAAGTTTGTAAAACATCCTTATAAGTCTGTTGAAAGGAATTCAAATCCTTTAGACTTAATTCATATTGACATTTGCGATATAAAGTCGACACCATCTCGAGGTGGGAAAAAGTATTTTATTACTTTTATTGACGATTACACTCGATATTGTTATGTTTATTTGCTTAATAGTAAGGATGAAACAATTGAAGTATTTAAGCAATACAAGAATGAAGTAGAGAATCAATTGAATAAAAAGATCAAAATGATTAGAAGTGATAGAGGTGGAGAATATGAATCTCCATTTGCAGAAATATGTTCGGAATATGGAATTATCCATCAAACTACTGCACCTTACACACCTCAATCCAACGGAATTGCGGAAAGGAAAAATCGGACATTAAAGGAAATGATGAATTCTTTATTAATAAGTTCCAGATTACCGCAGCGTTTGTGGGGGGAAGCTATCCTTACAACTAACCGAATACTAAAAGTAGTACGCCACAACAAAACGCAATCTATTCCATATGAAAAATGGAAAGGTAGAAAACGCAACTTGAAATATTTCAAAGTGTGGGGGTGTCTAGCAAAGGTACAAGTTCCTTTACCTAAAAGGGTTAAAATCGGACCAAAAAGAGTAGATTGAATTTTCATTGGATATGCTACAAACAGTAAAGCATGTCGGTTTTTGGTCCACAAATCCGATAATCCCGAGATTCATGTTAATACGGTAATAGAATCAGATAATGTTGAATTCTTTGAAAGCATTTATCTGTATAAACCTGAATGGGAGTTGTTAAGTTAAAGACCTAAACGACCTCGGGAAGAACCAAAGGAAAATACTCCAAGTGTAGAATATCCAAGGCCTAGCAAACGTCAAAGAACATCTACTTCCTTTGGACCAGATTTTGTGACATTCTTGCTTGAAAATGATCCTCAAACTTTTAAAGCAGCTATGTCGTCTTCTGATTCAGCATTTTGGAAAGAGGCAGTCAATAGTGAGATTCAATCAATTTTGGATAACCATACATGGGAATTGGTTGATCTTCCTCCTGGAAATAAGCCTTTAGGTTCGAAATGGATCTTTAAACGGAAAAAATGAAAGTTGATGGCACTATTGATAAATATAAGGCAAAACTTGTTGTCAAAGGTTATAGATAAAATGAAGGCATTGATTACTTGGAAACTTACTTGCCAGTAACGAGGATAACATCTATTAGGATGTTAGTGGCATTAGCGGCCGTGTATGGTCTTGAAATCCATCAAATGGATGTTAAAACATCTTTCTTAAATGGAGAATTGGAGGAAGAGATTTACATGGAACAACCTGAGGGTTTTGTGGTTCCTGGTAAAGAAAAAAAAGTGTGCAAACTTGTTAAGTTGCTTTATGGACTTAAACAAGCACCCAAACAATGGCATGCCAAATTTGATAAAACAATGTTGGCAAGTGGTTTTAAAATCAACGAGTGCGACAAATGTGTTTACATTAAAAACGCTTCAGGTCATGAAGTCATTGTTTGTTTATATGTTGATGACATGTTGATAATGAGCAAAAGTACGGCAGATATAAATGCTACAAAACACATGTTGGCTAGAAAATTCGACATGAAATACTTAGGAGTTGCTGATGTGATCTTAGGAATCAGAATTCACAAAACTCCAGTCTCACTACATTGAAAAAGTATTTGGATTTCAAAATTGCCAAGACTCCAAGTGACGTGAGTTATGCACTTCAAAAGAATGAAGGTGAAAGTGACTCACAACTGGACTATGCTAGAGTATTTGGACGTTTGATGTATATCATGAATTGTACGCGACCAGATATAGCATGTGCTATTAGCAAACTGAGTCGATTTACAAGTAATCCCAATCACATACATTGGATGGCAATGAAACGAGTTTTGGGGTATCTGAAACATACCTAAAACTATGCTTTGCATTATAACAAATATCCCTCCGTGATCGAGGGATATAGTGATGCAAATTGGATCACCGGATCATCTGAAGTTAAATCCACGAGTGGATATGTTTTCACAATTGGGGGTGGAGCAGTGTCTTGGAAATCATCCAAACAAACGTGCATCGCCCGTTCTACAATGGAATCTGAATTCATAGCTTTAGATAAGGCCGGTGAAGAAGCTGAATGGCTCCGGAATTTCTCGGAAGATATTCCATTTTGGCGCAAACCTTTGACACTTATTTGTATACATTGTGATAGTCAAGCGGCAATAGGCAGGGCAGGGAGCGTTATGTATAACGGAGAATCACGTCATATACGATGGAGACATAATACTGTTAGACAACTACTCTCTAGTGGTGTTATCATAATTGACTACGTAAAGTCAAGAGATAACGTGTCGTATCAACTTACAAAAGGCCTATCTAGAAAGGCAGTTGAAAGATCATCAAAGGGAATGGGGTTAAGGCCTAGGACAAACCATCATGGCGGTAACTCTACCTAGCAGACTGGAGATCCCAAGAGCTAGGTTCAAAGAGATCAAACAAAGTTATGAGTGACGGTTCAGCATTGTCAAATAACTAAACCTATTCTCGTGATGAAGACAATGTTCAGAAATAAAGGTAAAGCATTAAGGCTTTTTGATGAGTCAATAAAGCTTAAAGCTTTTTAATTATTTGCTAAGTCTGGAAAGATATGACCAGATAGTGTGTCTTTAGGATTACATGTTTAGGAATCACCTATGTGAGTGTGAAGTGTAATCCGCTTCAAGGAGAATGAAAGTAAAGGCCCATTCTCTAAGTACTCATGAAACCAGGCGGTGTTCATGGCTGAAACGAACACAACCGTGTGAACCATAGATGGTTAAGGATTGATTGTGTGACTTATGTTGTCTAGGTATACAACAAAGCTCGACGGTTCAAAGATATCAAATCTACCGATTGACCGAGTATATCCGATATAAGTTCACTACGGAAAGTTCAAAGGGAAACCTACTTATCCAGATGCAATTAATTCTTGCATGTAAAACACACACACGTCCGTGCATTCCTTTATTTTATAGTCATTCCCCATTCATGTGGGGTATTGTTGATCTTTAATCTTAGTGTAGCTTAATTTTAAGCTTAGTCTAGCTTAATTTTAAACTTGGAGTAGCTTAAAGAGAGTGAATGAAAAATGGTGGGAAAAGAAATGGAGGGAAGTGAAATTTTGAATTAGTGCACTTTGTCCCTCATTGGAAGAAGGAAAGAAAATCTATGTGTATATATAGAGAANTTAAAGAGAGTGAATGAAAAATGGTGGGAAAAGAAATGGAGGGAAGTGAAATTTTGAACTAGCGCACTTTGTCCCTCATTGGAAGAAGGAAGGAAAATCTATGTGTATATATAGAAATGCTCTTCTTCTAACTCTTAAAGATTTGAGAAGAAGGCAAGCCTCGCGCCATCGCCATCGCCATCGTCGCTCGCTCGCTCAGCTCGGCTTCGGCTTCGGATTTGGTCAAAGATTGATTGATTAATCTTTTTGGATAAAATTATTTTCAAATTATTTAATTAATTAATTTATGGAAAAGTTTCGAATCCGGAATGACCCGCGGCCCAGTCCATCGTCATCGTCTCTCACTCGCTCGGCTCGGCTTCGGCTTCGGATTCGAATTCGGATTTGGTCAAAGATTTATTGAATAATTTTTTTGGATATAATTCTTTTCAAATTATTTAATTAACTAATTTATGGAAAAGTTTCGAATCCGGAATGACCCGCGACCCGATCTGGTCCGACCCGTTTTCTTTCCCGAATTATTTTAAATCTATTTTTAAATTTCCCGCAATATTCATACCTGTTCAAAACAGCTATGGCTGTTCTGAAAGGATTCACACCTGTTCCAACAGCTATGGCTATTCTGAAAGGTTGCAAAACCTTTTCAGAAACAGTACGAAATTCGCTATAAATATACCTTGAATCCCAGAATTTTTACTTACTAAATTTTCTGATCTTCTTCTTCTTCTTCTGCACAAAATATTCCAGTGTGTTTTACAGCCTTCGAGTGGTTCGNNAAAAAGAAAGATGATGTGTTATGCGTATTATGGATTGTTGTGGGTTAAAGGGTTTTTCCAATTGAAGTGACAATTTTGAAATAGGGCTTATTTTATTGTTCAGAGTCGCCACTTGGAATTTATTTTTTCCGGTGTTTCAAGTCACCTTTTATTTGAATCCCTATTCAAAGGAAGATTTGATTCTTTTATTATTGATCTGCGAAACAAAGTTCAGGTAAGGAATTCTGTTGAACGGGGAGAAGGTGTAAGGCATTCCCCTAGTCCCGTGGTTCTAGCACAGTCGCTTTGTGACTTAAACTTGGCTTGAATTAATTTTGGACAAATTGATATTTATAGTTTTTGTGTTTTACTTGTCCGCTTTTACTTTTTGATTATTAGATCTATCAAGGAAAATAATTCATAATCATGCTACGCAAGCGAATGCATGATCGAATAACAAAATTAATTAACTTATCATAATTGCACCTCGCAATCAAATCCGAAATCACGACAATCAATTATTTGTAGTACTTTTGAGAAATTACTACATTTAAGAAAATTATTTTTTGAAAATTATTAAAAGTCAATTATCGCGCTATGCAAGTGAATCCGCGATTCTAGTAAAAGAATTAATTAAATTAGAAGTTAATTAAAGCTAGTAAAAATAAGATGAGATTATTGAATTAAAATATTAAAAGTTAATATCACGCTACGCAAGCGAGTCCGTGAATAAAAAGTTAAAATGCACCTACTAGTTGTCTAGCGTTTAGATTAATTATTAAGGAGATTAAGTTGTAAAGTTATTTTAACTTTAAAATTAATTAAACTAGAAGTTAATTAAAGCTAGTAAAAATGGTATGAGAATATTGAATCAAAATATTAAAAGTTAATATCACGCTACGCAAGCGAGTCCGTGAATAAAATGTTAAAAAGCACCTACTAGTCGCTTAGTGTTTAGATTAATAAAGAAAGTGCTTAAACTTTTTTTTTTTAGTTACTTATTCGACCAAAGAAAGGAACAAATATGACATTATTAAAATTATTTTTTAACTAATGCAAGACATTAAACCTGGGTAAGCTTATGCTAAACTTTCATAGTTTTGGGCCACTTATTTAACTTTAACAAAAAAAACAAACTATTGCTTTTTAAGAAAAAAAACCCGCTTAGTTTTTGGGCCTACAAATTTTAGCTTATTTGCCCATGTTGCTTAAAATCCTCAATGACCAACACAACACAAATGACAAGTATTCTTCTAATTCCAAATTGCTCATCACGTTGATGTCCAAACTAAAATCGTTTTTCATAAAAGAAAATCACATGCTAATTATTATCTTAGCTCTTTCATCTCCTTAATCAAATTATTTCTTAAGGACTAACATAATATTTTCACTCACTTACACTAACATGGAAATAATCAGACTACAAACTCATTAGTAACATAAACACCTTAAGCATTTGAATCCATTTTTATAATTACAATCGCCACTCAATATAAAAAAAAAAAAAAAACTAAACGAACGGTAATACTTTAATGCTAAAGAGACTAACCATATTACAACATTATATTGACTATGATTTAAGCATCAAAACGTTTGAAGCTAGAAGTCTTTCCTAGATAATTATACATGAGCCTTGAAAGTAACTCACATAAAAATATCCTAAACTAAACAAACATGGTTAAAAATGAGGTCTTTAATCTTTTCCTTAAACTAAGTAAAACTTAACAAAATGTTATTTGAGTTGTATATGTAAAGAAAAATGGAAGATCAACCAAATATTACAAATGTACATGCTGAAATATGACTGCGAATAAAATGTTGAACATTCATACATCAAACATATCCATAGAGCTGAAAAATAGTCATATCCTCATTCATTGAATATAAAAATATTCATTGCAAAGTTTAAGAAAATACCTGGTTTGCAGAAAATAAATACAGCAGTGAAGAAATGAAGCTCAGCAGAGAAAAAAACAACAGCAAACACAGCAAAAAACAACAACAGTTTCGTGTTTAAAAAGCCCGAAAACCTTGGAGAAGAAACCTAGAACCAACTCTAAAGAAGACTTGTACTTTTCTAAAGGTTTGCACTCTAAAATTTGCTCACAAAGATCACCATTTCAGCTTGCTAAAGGGTGCTTTATTTGCTGATTTTTTCTCTCTAAGATGTCTTCTTTTTTAGAGTCCAAGATATGTCTATAGTGTGGAAAGACCTCCTCTTTATATAAGAGAAAAAGGACCTTTGGGACAGATTTGTTTTTGGCCAAAAATCTGTCCAAAATGATAGATTTTTGACAAAAGTCTGTCCAAAACCAGATTTTTGTTCAATGAACAATTTTTCTTACCAATTGTGGACAGAATTTTGGAGCATTGTACTCCAAAACAGTCCTCAAACAGTAAAAGCAACTAAATGAAGGTCCTACACTCAAGTATCTTCTACTACCCTCACAAACCAACACCAAACTAAACTATTGCTCCAAACTAGAAAGTGCAAAATCAGATAATCTAGACTTGAACCATTAAACTAACAAAGAAACTAATGACTACAAACAAACAAAATATGTAGTTAAGGCCTTAAACTAATTAGCTTAAACATAGACAAACTAGAGATAATAAACATGAAATTGGAACTTAACAACTAAGGCAACATAGAATACATGTTGATAATGAAACAACTATCGAGTTGACTGAGACACGAAATCAAAAATGAGACTAAACACGAAGTAACGACCACTAACATATTTCAAACTAGGGCAAAACACCAAAATTAATTGCGAAACCAGAAAATCAACGAGCTTCGCCCATTACAAATAGTTAATCGGATTTCACAAGCGATTAACAAAACTGATTTACTAAATAAAACATAATGACTGAGTAAAACGACTAACTAATATATGATTCAAAGGTATTAAGCAACGACTAACATGGATGATCAATGAAACTAACACGAATCAACTACCACAGATTAACTATAACAGAAATATAAACAAACGACAAGAAAACAGAAAATTTAAAACATGGAGGAAAGCATTAAGACTCGAGTTTACCCAATTTGAGTGTCCGAAAAATGGTGGCTATTAGGCAGCGAGACATAGCGGGACGATGGTACAGCTCGAGCAAGCTTCTATTGTTGATTCTCATCGAAACAACTAGTTTCGATGAAAATCGACAACAAAAACTTGCCCGAGGCCAATGTGATGGGAGAGATGAGAGGCAGTGGAAGTGGGTGGCGGCAGTGGGGGGGGGGGGCGGCAGTGAGTGGCGGCGGNTTGAAGAGCTCTATCCATTGATGTAGGTATTGTAGTGTGGGGAGATCCACAACTTCATGAATTTGGGAGAAAAGGGGCGGCTATGGTTTCGGATTTTCCTAGATTCGTGGAGATTGGTAAGGATTCCGAGGATTTAGCTTGGAAATATGGAAATAGGAGGAGGAGACGAGGAGATGGTGAAATTTTGGGGTCGTTTGGAGGCTGGCCGCCGCCGGTGGGCGATTTCCTACTGCGACAGTAGGCGGCGGCAACAGAGATAGGGAGAGGGAGAAGAGAGAGTGAAGATTAGGGTTTGGGTTGGGTGTAAATGAGACCCAAAAAATCTGATTTTGGGTCTTATATACTAAATGGGGAATTGAATCAAGGCCATTGGATCAAGAATAAGGAAGGGCTCAGATTGAGTCGGCAGTAGGCGACGGCGGCAGAGATAGGGAGAGGGAGAAGAGAGAGTGAAGATTAGGGTTTGGGTTGGGTGTAAATGAGGCCCAAAAAATTTGATTTTGGGTCTTATATACTAAATGGGGAATTGAATCAAGGCCATTGGATCAAGAATAAGGAAGGATGTAGTTTCATCTTGGTTTCACTTGATGAAACGACGTAGTTTCATCATGAAACTACGCCGTTTTGAACCAAGGCTTGGCCAACCCTCAGTTGGACTGGGTATGGACGAATTGGGCTCAAGTTTTGGGCTAATTTGGCTCAATTTTAATTATAAAATACAATAGCCCAAACTCTTAACCCCCTAATCATTTTATTTAGTCCTAAAGAAGGCATACAAGTAAAAGAAAAATCTTTTTGGTTTTATATAATTTAAAGATACAAAAATAAAATATACAAATGAAAGATAAAAAATATTTTGGTATTTTTAATGAAGGAATGCAAATAAAAATGCACAAATAATCCAAATACTAGTATTAAAAGCATGCAAAAATTAGGTATTCACATCGGGTACTTGAGGGGAATAATTTTCTTAAGGACACATTGTGTATTCAGTGGGCTCGGTTTATTCTTATATTATTTTTCATAGAAAAAACTAAGGACGTCTAGACTAGCGCGCCCGCGCTCAGCACGCGCTAGTGGTCGCGCTAGTCAGGTTTCTTATTGTCCCTGGTATATTTCACTAGCGGCCGTGCTAATCCCGCGCTAGTGAGGTTTCTTATTGTTTCTGTATTTTTCAGAAATTATTATTATTTTATTTTACAGCAATACAGATTAATAACAACAGTAGTTCATGATGAACGAGTCAAATTCCTTTTAATGTTAAGATCAAGATTAGAGAAAGAAGTTAAATTCCGTTCAACAATATATATCCTATAGCAAATGCAAAACTTATGTAAATGCACTTAATACTATCACCTCTTGCTCATCTAAAAATTTTAATGAATTTTAGCTATTTACAGCTTCAAGAAAATGACTGTATTCTTTTGAAGGGTAAGTAATGAATGCCAATTTGCACTCTGATAAGATAAGAAATCAATCAACCTTAGGAATTGGCAGACTTATCATATTTAATTTCATTCATTGCTGATGGGAAAGCCAACTAGTGAAGTATGGTACGCATCACCCCAATCTAATTGCTCTTTACGACTTTACCTCTACTCCCTTCTCGAGTCCATTACGCAAATATCACTAAACTATCAAAAACTTATTGTCCATTAATCGACAAGAAAGAAACAAAAAATTGTGAAGCACTTCATACCAGAAATTTTCCATCCCATAACTTGTATAAACATGTCAAACAGGAGAAAGAAAAGAAAAAAAGTTCGATTATATTCGAATTCACGCCGGGTAGAGTCTCGTTCGGGAGTAGCGTTCTCTTTAGATGTGGTATAACAGATAGAACTGTTATTTCTTTAACCAGAGATATCGAGTTCGAGTGTTGGTGTATGAAAAAACCCTTGATAGCTATATATGCAATTACTATAATGGATTTCAATGTCTTTCGAGCACTTATAATTTTAACGAAGAAAACTAGTCGAATTGCTTCTCAAACGCAGTAAAAAATTCATTAAAACTCCTTGTTAATTAAGTCACTAGTTGAAAACATTCCTGGACTTAGCCATTAAATACCATGTGAAGTGGACAGTTGACATTTATGATCCCTCTATATATATAATGACTAGCTCACTAGCATTCAAAAAGAACCACTGATATATAAATTTTTGTTTTATATTTTATAGAGTATATATTTATTATTCCCATAATATAGGCGTATATAGAACGACTAACTTATTATTTTACTTAGTAAATTAACCAAAATGCTCGAGAAAATTATAAAGAAATTCAAATCTTACGTTCTTGCATTTTTTTAATTATTATGCTATTAGAAATCATGAATTCCGCCACGGAGAGGCTTCCTCAAACAAAAAAAAAAGGGAAAAATCACTGCTTTGTCGACCCATTTAATAAGTAACTGAATGGTCCTTCAAAAAAATATGATGGAGTAAATAAGTATTAAGTATTTGGCAAAAAAAAAATTCCTATAGGTAATTGAATAGGAAAAGGAAAGAAATTAACCGCTTGTTTGAATGGTTGTTGTGTATTATTTTGTAATGTATCCAATAATATTTTATTGTATTGTACTGTATTGTTTTGATATAAACAATATTTAGATAGATTGTACCAACAATATGAATAAACTTGCAATATTTTATAAGGAAAAAGTAAGGTAGGAGGTAATATTATTATATAAAAAGGTAAGATAAAGGATAAAATAAAATTATTTAATAATAAAAGAGGGTAAGATAAGAGAAAAAAATAAGGAAACAACGCGACCACATCAAATTCGTCGTTCCATAAAGTGATATTTTTGTCATTACGTAACGACGATTTTAAACGATACAATACAATAATATTTAAGTAACAACTAAAATAAATATTATATTTAAAATAACAATACGATATAATACGATACAACACGTAATGACCATCCAAACAAGGTGTAAAAAGTCTTGAATGAGGTTGGTGAAAGAGATGTGAGAAAATCCCAGAGCCCACAAGGAAGGCAGAGATTGAACACCATTTGGCGAACCTGAACTGAGCTTAGGTTTTAGTGATAAGCTTAATTAAAATCAGTGGTCACGACTCACACCTTGGCAATGTGTACAAAATTGGGATGTTTACCTAAATAGTCGGTCCAGTCATTTGTTTACTTTTTTTTTAGCTGATATGCTTAATTTATACACATATTATATATGGATGGCATATATATTATATATTCGGTGATTATTTTAGTTTGAGCGACTGAATGAGCAATTATTTAGGTTAATTTTTCTTCAAAAAAAAATTCGTGTTCATACCATAGGGCCTAGACTGTCTTAGGAGGCTGTTTGTTATAGCATTCTGAAGAGGAGGGAAAAATGATATTATATAGCTGCTGTAAAAATAATAGTCAAAAAAATATATTAAATTTATATATATATATATATATATAT
>ML419455.1:7045-24686 GCA_005239525.1 Nicotiana knightiana
GGGGGGGGGGAGGGGAAGAGTAATCTTGAGAGGAAAGAAAAGAGAGAAGTTCATGAGATAGAAAAGAGCTGTGAGGTAGAGAAATAAGAGGACTTGAGTGAAGAAAAAAAAACTATAGTGAGAGAAAAGAAGTTAAGGGTGATGAGTGTCACACCCAAACCAATGGGCCACAACGGGCACCTGGTACCTTACTCAACCGAGTACAAATGTAACGTATCTTTCCAATGTACTATATCATTGGTAACTGGGCCAATATGGCTACAACTCTTAATGTATAACTATCAGTGGGAAACACTATATCAATGAACCATCTTTCTTAAAACATGAATACATATGAGCCGTCAAGGCCTCTGACATACTGTACAAAATGAACCTCTATCTACAAAGTCTCTCGGCTGCACTCCGAATGAGGTGGAGTCTTACCGATCCTTCGCTGAATGCTAACCTCGTCTACTATGAGGGCTCATTAAAGTGATTTTCTATACCTGCGAGCATGAATGCAGCGTCCCCAACAAAGGATGTCAGTACGAATAATGTACCGAGTATTAAGGCACATAAATAAGTATATAAAAGACATGGAAGAAACATGCAGTACATGACTCAACCCGAAAGTCTGGATAACCCTGTAAATCATGAAATACTTATAGTGTCATGCATATGCGTATGAATGTCATGTCGTGCATAGGTACATGTGTTCATAACATCATCAACCCTCTGAGGGCATCCCATCATATCATCTCGGTCACTGTGGGCAAAATTATCAATGTATACCAGCTGATCAGGTGGTGGTGCATATATAACGCCGTAACCTTTTCCCATATCCCATATACATATATACGCATATTGCCATTTGGTCATGGGTCAATGTAAATGAATGCAATTCATGAGAAGTATGTCAATAAAATCTTTTGGAGTGTCATAGGACCATTATGCCTTTGATTAACATCATGAAATAAACTTTATCAACATACGTATTTTCTGAAACCCATGAACAGATGATAGAATAATATGACACATGGGGAATCAAGAACATAAGCATCTCTAATATTTCTATGAATAGAGTCATTTATAAAAATTGTGCATTTGCTCGTTTCGCTTATGTCGTATAGATCATGCCAAAAGAAAGAAGGGATAGCCTTAACATACCTAAGATGATTCTCTTGACAATCCCCCTCACATACATCAATTGCGACAAATATAACGGCGGATCGAAGTAGGGAAAATTCAATATAATATTCTTGAGAAAGATTGCACCGTACTTCCTTAGAATCGCAAATATCACGTTGCTATGACACTAAGTAGTCTTGTATGAATTTTGTTGTAGAAAATTCACGTTAGCAATCATATAATTTGTAAGAATTGGCTGAAATTTTCCATTATTACCTCATTGTAGAGATGCAAAAATATTTCTTAAGTGATTTGGAGTGGTTTTTATTCTTAGTTAGTGTGAGCCCCACTATGTGATTACTTGTCCACAAAGACTCCTCCAATATTGCCACCTTATCTCAATATTTACTGAGTCACATTAGGCTAGAATAAGTATTTTTTGCTTGCTGCCACGTTGGGGGGGGGGGGGNTCTTAAATTACTTAAAATACTACTCAATTTTAACACACCTTATATACCTTACTATCATGGTCATGTGGTACCTTGTATGGCACTAGTCCATAAATACCGGACATTTTAGCTCGGACCGTATTTTACCCCAAAATGTCAAACTTCGACGAAAATTTATTTTCTTCGATTTTCTTACCCTCTCACCTTCACGAATTTACTTATCACTTGTTTGAAATAGAATAATACTTATAATCCCAAAATAATCTAATTTCTGAACTTACGTCGATTAACTTACGATGAAACTTTAACGTACGAAAATGCGGGATGTACCATCTCATTTCTGAGCTTTCATCAATTTACTTATGGCTTACTTTCATGCAAGAAAAAATGGGGTGTAACAAGGAGAAAGTTAGTCTTGTGATAAAAGACAAAGAGAGCGTATGCAAGAAAAATATTTCTTTACTTTCTAACCCATTAAATCTTTCTTGTTTTAGTTCTTGTGATTTTGTGCAGCCAAGTGTTGAAATACCTTTAAAAAGCGGTGGAAAAGGATCCAATTAGATTCCAACATGAATTTGGCAAAATCAATTCTTGTTGGATGGTGGAAGATAAAAGCTTGGTTGATTTTTTTGTTGTTGAACCTTTTGACTCTTTTGATCCTTATTTACAGGTTTATAACATGGAGTTCCTTAAAGGAATTTCTAAGTTAGAGCCATTGCATAAAATAAAAAAAGGTGATGTTGTTCCATTAGTAAATAAGCCCAAGCATGGTATGTATAATTAGTTTATTCACATTCTTGGCCTTTCTAGAACACCTAAGGTATTTTTGGAGGTAAATGAACTATACTCTTATTCTTATGTTGGTGACTTTATAATTTTTGTGGATGATGATATTTTGATGCATTCAAGTCATTAACTGTAATACCTAAGTTCAAGTGCAA
The DNA here is from genome assembly GCA_005239525.1 of Nicotiana knightiana. Lineage (NCBI taxonomy): Eukaryota > Viridiplantae > Streptophyta > Magnoliopsida > Solanales > Solanaceae > Nicotiana > Nicotiana knightiana. The sequence goes on from ML419455.1 coordinate 9,543, forward strand.
GAGTAATTTATTTCCTTTTGAAATTCGGTGTGACATAGATGATTATGTATTCCAACTTGGTGGAAAGAGACATGAAATTTATGAGAAGAGGCTTGCTAATGAGTTAAATATTCTTTCTTCTCTTATTCAAGTGTCTAATGAGTTTTTGTGTGATAAATTACTAGAATGTGATTTTTGTTGTGTGATGGGGAGTCACTCTTTAGGTGATCTTGATTGTCAGCTTGTAAAAGTATTTTCTACTAGTAATGTGGATATGCATGATTGTTGTGACACTAGTGATCAATTACATTTCCATGAACCTATCTATGACTTTTTTTGTGATAGCTTGAGCAATTATGTAGAATCCATTGATGTTGCGAATATTATTGGGGAAAGTTATAATCATGAGCTTGAATGTATTAAAAATTTTATTTTGGAATTTATGGGTTCATCTGGCATTTCTGAGAATTTATGTGCTTCTTTGAAGAACTTGCATGTAGAATAATCCATGGATTTATAATTAATACTTGGCTATATCATAAAAGTATCTTATTTGATACATGTGGTGGAGATACTTGTTTTAAATGGATGCGTGATCTATCTTTTATAATTTCATTGTCATGCACATTTTTGGACTACCGTAAGAGAGGTTTTTATGGGACAAATCTAAGTAGGCATAACTTTTATTGGGATGATGATGTCCATATGCTTTATAAAGGAGTATTTACACCTATTAGGCTTAATTGGGTTAAGTGGAATCGTGGTCACTAGCTTGTTTTATTCTTACTAATTTTTAAGATTAGTGGATGTCATTTACTAGTGCTTGTCTTTATTTTTCTTGCAAGGTCGAAATTCGAGGAAGAATTTTCTTCAAGAAGAGGGGAATGATAGCATCCTAGGAAGATCAAATATATTCAAGGACAAGGATGAAGCTTTGGAATCTCGCAGAGAGCCTTTAACAAGATCCCAAGCTAAAAAGTTGCAAAATTGGTCATTGGACTTCAAGAGCGATCAAAGAAGTTGTTAGTTGGGAGGAAGAGGGAGGAAGAGCTTAAGGATAAAAGATATGAGTTATCTAGGTGTTATATTTATTTTATGGCCCAAATTCATGTCCATGAAGAGGTGGATTAGATCCCAAGAATCATCCTCCGAAGAAGGTCCAAATTAGGCCACTGTTGGACCAATTTGGCACCTAAGATGTGTTCAAACTTGCAGCCCATGAAGTCTTACATAAAGCCACGTTTTTATAGAATAAAAAGGACTTACATGATGTCCAAGAAGGTTACAATAGTCGTGCTAGATGTTTAGTGCAAGTTGGTGCCAAGTTGCCTGCAAATTTCCTTCAAGATTTTCAAAATTCTATCCAAGATTGGTTTGGGACTTATTTTATATACTATGGTTCTATATTTATTGTTTTCCTAGTTAGTTAAGGTTATGTTTTCCTTTTACTAAGATTTTTGGAATTACTTTCCAAGAATGACTTGGTTTTTGCTTCCTAGTATTTTCCTTTTCCTAGGATAGTTTGACTTGCTGTCCAAAGTAGTTTAGGACTTTATTTACTTATTCATAGGTATAATTTCGTGACCCCCTCTCTATATAAAGGGTGTCTTCTTTGTGTTTTAGACATAAATTATGATAGACTATTATCAATAAAAATTGTGAGATTTTTCTTGCACTTTTGTGTGTGGCTACTCTTGGAATTATTTTTCAACCTTCAAGACTCAACTTAAGGTGGTCAGATTAAACCCTTTTCGAAATCTTAGATCACTTCTAGGTATTCAAGAAAGGTGATAAGTTTAGGCTTATTATTGTTCTTGTTATTATAAAGGGTCGGGTTTCACAATCTATTTCTTATTTTTAAGTCGACCAAAGGCTATTAGTTCTTCGTTAGCTAATTGTTTGTCATGACCCAAATCGATAGGCAGCGACGGGCACCCCGTACCTTACTCAATTGAGTACCAACATAATGTATCTTTATCATACTATCATAGGTAAATGAGACGGAATGGCTGCCTAGAGATAAGTAGAATACAACATGTAATATCAACTTATACATAACGCATACGTGCGTATATCAACTTAAACATAAGATATACGGGCCTATAACACAAAAATAATCACTCGTACACTGAACATAGGCCAACAAGGCCATACAATATTTTACGTACATGAAGTCTGTCTACAAGCCTCTAAGAATACATAATTGTTATAACGGCTGGGACATAGCCCCGTCATACCGAACAATACACGTCTAAATCATACTGACCAAACAAGCAACTCCGGAACAGATGGAGCGCACCAAAACCTTCCGCTGAGTTGATAGCCTACTTGGAGGACTCTTGACCTGTCTATCGAGACCTACGGGTATGAAACGCAGCGTCCCCAGGCAAAAGGGACGTCAGTACAAATAATGTACCGAGCATGTAAGGAATGAAAATCAGTAAACAATAGTCATGAGAGAAACACGGAGTAAAAGACTCAACATGTATATATTAATAGCTTTGTGAATCATTTAATATTATAATGTCATGCATATGCGTATAAATGTTATACCATGCATGGGTATATGCTTTCAAAACATCATCAAGCCTCTGAGGGCATCCCATCATATCATTTCGGTCATTGTAGGCAAACATCAACGTATACCATCTGATCAGAATGTGGTGCATATATAACGCCATAACCTTTTTTCATATCTCATATACATATCTACGTGTATATAACGTCATCAGGTCATGGTTCAATGTAAATGAATGCAATGCATGAGAAGTACGTCAATAAAATCTTTCGGAGTGTCATAGGACCAATATGCCTTTGATTAATATCATGAAAACTTTATCAACTTACGTATTTTCTAAGATCCATGAACAGATGATAGAATAATATGACACATGGAGAATCAAGAACATAGGCATATCTAGTATTTCTATGAATAGAGTCGTTTATGGAAATTGTGCATTTTCTCATTTCGTTTGTGTCGTATAGATCATGCCAAAAGAAAGAAGGGATAGCCTTAACATACCTGAGTCAATTCTCTTGACAATTCTTCTAACACACGTCAATTGCGACAAAACATGTAATGACGGATCGAAGTAGGGGAAAATCCATATAATATTCTTGAGAAAGATTGCACCGTACTCTCTTAAAATCATAAAATCCCATTGTTATTGCGTAGTATAACTTTGTATGAATTCCTTTGCAAATCCAAGAACTCCCGTTGCTCTCTTTGTGAATTAATCCTAATCTTATGTGACTTTTATTGAATTGAGAAGTCTTTTATGGCTTTTTCTAAAGCACTCACGTTGCTCTTTCCATATCTTTATGAATTTGAAAGCTTTTTATGTCTTAGCCAAGAATCCCTTTCAAGATGCCACCTAGAAAAGTGATTTAAGAGTCACTTAATAACTCATATATTGCTTCCACGTTGGGGGATGGTATTTCACCTTAATCTTATCCACCAAACACCTTAATTAATTGCTTATCTTCCCTCGAAAATCCACAATTAACCAAATATCCACATAATTAAGAATTATCTCAAATTACTAAAAATATTATTCATTTTTAACACACTTACACCTTACTATCATGGTCATGTGGTACCTTGAAAGGTACTAATCCATAAATATCGGGTATTATAGCTCGGACCTTATTTTATCCCAAATTATCAATCTTCGACGAAACTCATTTTCTTCGATTCGCTTACCCTCTCACCTTCACGAATTTACACATAACTTGTTTGAAATAGAATAATACTTATAATCTCCAAATAATCTTGTCCTTAAACTGATGTCAACAAGTGCTTTGGCAATACAAAGGAGACTCTACCTTGACAATACAAAAAGGGTTCCACCTTAGCTAGAGATTCTATATTTTTCTTGATATAAAAAGTGCCAAAATGCCAGAAGATTCTATTTACAATGAAATCAAAAGGCTAATTGAGCTCCTTAAATCTAAAGTGAATGGAAAGGAGTAAAATAATTCCTATGCTCTCTCACTACCGTCAGCTATCCCTTCTCAAAGTTCCATTTTAATCATGCCACATATGTTAATGAGTGCATAAGTCATAAATTTTGTAAGGAAAATTTGCCACGTGAGGTTATTTAACCTTATCCAAAGATTTTTAATTAATCTCCCACTAAAATTCATTAATTACCCAATTATTCACATAATTAAGAATTATTTCAACTTACTTAAAAAACTACTCATTTTTAACACACTTTATGTATCCTACTATAATGGTCATGTGGTACCATATAAAATAAATAAATATATTATTATTTTATTAAAACATCCATGTAAAAATACATATATTTTCTCAGCTTATAATTTTCCTAATCTCATCTAAAGAGTAAAAATTCATGTATGCTTAATTCTTAAAATGGTAAAAAGATAACCTTCGTTTCTTGTGAGAAAATAATTTCTATCTTTACAATAAAGAAAATCTCATAAACTTTCTTATATTATGTGTATAATTTAAAGCATTTTCGAAAGTAGTAATATTAATAACTATATAAAATCATACTTTTTAAACATTTTTCTACAATAAATATTTCACTCAAAATAAATAACATATCAAAATATATCTAACGGTATCAATGTTGTTAAACTTACGGAGTCTTACAATAACATAGTCACAAATCCTCTATAATCTCATGAATGGTCTTAATCCCTTCTAGCTAATATAGATTACTACGACTAATTCTAATACTAAAGTACGGTATGTAACATCCTTCTCCCCTTTAAAACATTCGTCCTCGAATGTTAACTCTTAGAGATTTACAAAAATTTTCACTAAGGTCTCCTCTGTATTTTAAACTAAAACCCAACCTCTGTCTGAAGTCTCGACTATTCATAATTTTTTGTACTTGATTATCTCGTATCTTATTCACCTTTTACCTTACTTATTTTTCAATCTCGCATCGCATATTCTATTTCTTTCATAACCTTCCTTCCACATAGGCAAAAATTACGCCTTAAAGCTCTACTATGATACCTACACCTCTAGTGCATACAAAATCTGGCGAAAGCTTCATACTGACTTCTTATGACTCAGCTCTATGGCACGATCTGGAAACAAAAAAAGGGTAACATTTCCTAAATGCCCTAGAGCCTCTCAATTATAAATGTGGGCGCAACACACCCATAAGTGAGACTCTACTAGGCACGACTTTTTAGACTTCCTAGGACGTCCACTTCGATACCACTTTCTCACGCCCCAAACCTAGGGAGGGGTGGCTGGCACCCGGTGCCGTACTGGCCCGGGCGAACCATTCTGTAACTCTCTTTTTTTCTCTAACTATCATGGGCCAACATGGCCACAACTCGTAATGTATAATTATAAGTGGGTAAACACTATATCACTGAACCATTTTTCTTAAAACATGAATACATATGGGCCGTCAAGGCTTCTGACATACTGTACAAAATGAACCTCTGTCTACAAAGCCTATAAGAGTATTAAACATCAAACAGGACAGGGCACCGGCCTACCCATAAGTATGTAGCCAAACTCTGACACGATGACTCATAGACTGGGTTGCACTCCGAATAAGGTGGAGTCTTACCGATCCTTCGCTGAATGCTAACCTCGTCTACTATGAGGGCTCGTCAAACCGATTATCTATACCTGCAGGCATGAATGCAACGTCCCCAACAAGAGGACATCAGTACGAATAATGTACTGAGTATGTAAGGCATGGAAGAAACATGGAGTAAGGACTCAACCTGTAAATCTGGATAACTCTGTAAATCATGAAATACTTATAGTGTCATGCATATGCGTATGAATGTCATGTCGTGCATATGTATATGTGTTCATAACATCATCAAGCCTCTGAGGGCATCCCATCATAATCATCTCGGACACTGTGGGCAAAATCATCAATGTATACCAACTGATCAGGTGGTGGTGCATATATAACGCCGTAACATTTTCTCATATCTCATATACATATAATACGAGTATACAACACCATCTGGTTATGGGGTGAGGCACAAGAGATGTTTTCAAAGGATCTAACTGGATTCCAATATGAATTTAGCGAAATCAATTCTTGATGGATGGTGGATAATAAAAGCTTGATCAATTTCTTTATTGTTGAACCTTTTGACTATTTTGATTTTTATTTACAGGTTTACAACATGGAGTTCCCTAAAGGCATTGTTAAGTTAGAGACATTGCGTAAAAGAATAAAAGGTGATATTGTTCCATTAATAATTAAGCCCAGGTATGGTATTTATAATTGGTTTATTCACATTCTTGGCCTTTGTAGAACACCTAATGTATTTTTGGAGGTAATGAATTATACTCTTACTTCTTATGTTGGTGACTTTATAATTTTTATGAATGATGATATTTTGATGCATATCAAGTCATTAACTATAATATCTAAGTTCAAGTGCAAGAGTAATTTGCTTACTTTTGAAATTGAGTATGACATAGATTATTATGCATTCCAACTTGGTGGAAAGAGGCATGAAATTTATGAGAAAAGGTTTGCTAATGAGTTAAATGTTCTTTCTTCTCTTATTCAAGTGCCTAATGAGTTTTCATGTGATAAATTGCTAGAATGTGAGTTTTGTTGTTCGATGGGAAGTCATTCCTCTAGTCATATTTATTGTGAGGCTGTAAAAGTGCTTGCTTCTAGTAAAGAGGATATGCATGATTATTGTGACATTAGTAATCAAATACTCTTTCATGAACCTATCTATGACTCTTTTTATGACAGTTTAAGCAATTATGTAGAATTCATTGGTGTTACGAATATTATTGGGGAAAGTTATAATCATGAGCTTGGATGTATTGAATATTTTATTTTGGATTTTATGGGTTCTTCTGACCTTTCTGAGAATTTATGTGTTTCTTTGAATAACTTACGTGTAGAAGAATCCATGGGATTTATAATTGATAATTGGCTATATCATAAAAGTGTCTTATTTGATACATGTGGCGGAGATAATTGTGTTAAATGGTTGCATGGCCAATATTTTGTAATTTCTTTTGCGTGCACATATTTGGACTACCTTATTGACAAGATCGCATTGCAAATTTCATTATATAGTGCATCTNGTGGCTATTTCATAAAAGTGTCTTATTTGATACATGTGGCGGAGATAATTGTATTAAATGGTTGCATGGCCAATATTTTGTAATTTCTTTTGCGTGCACATATTTGGACTACCTTATTGACAAGATTGCATTGCAAATTTCATTATATAGTGCATTTGAGGGAGGTTTTTATTTGACAAATCTAACTAGGCATAAATTTTATTGGAATGATGATGTCCATATGCTTTATAAGGGAGTATTCACATCTATTAGGATTAATTAGGTTAAGTGGACACATGGTCACTTTCTTGTTTTATTCCTACCATATTTTCAGATTAGTGGATGTCATTTACTAGTGCATGTTTTCTTTTTCTTGCAAGGTCGAAATTCAAGGACGGATTTTATTCAAGAAGAGGGGAATGATAGCATCCTAGGAAGCTCAAATCTATTCAAGTACAAGAATGAAGCTTTGGAATCTCAAATAGGGCCTTTAACAAGATGTCAAGCTAAAGTGTTGCCAAACAAGGTCATTAGACATCAAGTGCAAGTAAATAAGTTGTTAATTGGGAGGAAGAGTTTAAGGAAAGGATATGAGTTATAATATATGTGTTATAATTAATTTATGTCCCAAATTCATGTCCAAGAAGAGGTGGATTAGATCTCAAGAAACATCCTCTGAAGAAGGTCCAAATCAGGCCATCATTGGACCAATTTGGCACCTAAAATGTGTCCAAACTTGCAGCCCATGAAGTCCTACATAAAACCACATTTTTATAGCATAAAGAGGACTTAATTGATTTCCAAGAAGGGTACAATAGTCGTGCTAGATGTTGAGTGCAAGTTGGTGCCTAGTTGCTTGCAAATTTTCTTCAAGATTTCCAGATTTTCATGATTCTATCCAAGATTGGTTTGGGACATATTTTCATATATTAGGGGACTATACATATTTCCATATATTAGGGGACTATATTTATTGTTTTCCTAGTTAGTTAAGGTTATGTTTTCCTTTTCCTAAGATTTTTGGAAATACTTTCCAAGAATGACTTGGTTTTTGCTTCCTAGTATTTTCCTTTTCCTAAGGTAGTTGGACTTGATGTCCAAAGTTGTTTAGGACTTTATTTCCTTATTTTTTAGGTACAATTTCGTGACCCTTATCTATATAAAGGGTGTCTTCTTTGTTTTTAGACTTAGATTATTATATACAATATCAATAAAAATTATGAGATTTTTCTTGCACTCTTGTGTGTGGCTACTCTTGGATTTATTCTTCAACCTTCAAGACTCAACTTAAGGTGGTAAGATTAAATTCTTTCGAAATCTTATATCACTTCTAGGTATTCAAGAAAGGTGATAAGTTTAGGCTTATTGTTGTTCTTCTTATTATAAAGGGTCGGGTTTCACAATCTATTTCTTGTTTTTAAGTCTCTACCAAAGGCGATTAGTTCTTTGTTAGCTAATTGTTGTTGTTAGGATTCAACTCCAAGAATAGACTTCTTGAATTCAAGAAACTCTTTCTTGAATTCAATCTATCTTTAATTTTCCATCTTTTTGTTTCTTTATTCTTTTAGCTTTCACACGTTTCTTGATTTTTCTTTAGTAATTCTTGGACCCCTATCGTGTTGTTATCACCCCTTTTACTTGGGGAGCTGCGTTTCATGCCCGCAGGTCCCGATAGACAGGTCGAGAGTCCTCCAAGTAGGCTATCAGCTCAGCGGAATATGTTGGTGCGCTCTATTTGCTCCGGAGTTGCTTGTTTGATCAGAATGATTTAGACATTAATTGTTTGGTATGGCGGGGCCTTGTCCCGTCCTTTATGATAAGTATGTACTCTTAGAGGCTTGTAGACAGATGTCTGTATACGAATAATTGTATGGCCTTGTCGACCTATATTTTAAGTATATAATGGATCACATTTGTCTTATACGCCCGTATGCCATAAGCATGAGTTTCTATATGCGGTTGGGTTGTTCTATGTCGGATATTCTCATGTTTACTCTGTTATTTCATGATGCCCCTTTTGGCCAACTTATCCATGATGATGTAATAAGAAAGATATGTTACGTTGGTACTCAGTTGATTAAGGTACCGGGTGCCCGTCGCGGCCCATCAGTTTGGGTCGTGACAAAAGTGGTATCAGAGCAGTTCTGCCATAGGGAGTCTACAAGTCGTGTCTAGTGGAGTCTTGTTTATGGGTGTGGTATGCACCACACTTATAAGCAGGAGGCTACAGGGAATTTAAGACTGTCACTCTTTCTTCTTACTCTGGATCGTGTGGTCCTTAGTTGTAAGAACTCAGTTTCCTAAACTCTATCTTATTCATAATACGACGATACCTATATCCAAAAAGACGGTTGGTAAGAGATATAGCTATGGAAGAGTTGAGTCAGAGGAACTCAATTTTTGCATTAGGCTTATGACTGATAAATATGAGGTATTCAGCAGATCATGTGTATAACTTGATGTGTAAGCCTATTGATAAGGAGCCTTAAGGCAAGAATATCTATCCACCCCTATGGTGGAGGGCAATGAGAGATTCAAAATATAGATAAAAGTTTCAACAAGTAAAAGAAACAAGATGAAGAAGGGTACGAGACGCCCAGTTAATGAAGATTGTCAGTATTTACGATTGAAGTATAGAAATATAAGCATTTTGAGTTATCTTCAACTGTAACAGAAGTATGTACATTGGCCACACCCATCTTAGTTATGCCCTATGAGAGATAACATATATGGTTTGAGAAAAGAACGGGATATCAGGATCCGGTTGGGGTTAGAGTAACCCAAAATGGTGAACGGATTGTTTGGGTTATTTAACATTTCCAGAGGACATTGCAAATGTGCTAATAAATCTCCTTGTGAGACACCCAAATGGTGCGCTCTAGAATAGTACAGCTAGATATGAATACTAGAGTGTTCAAAAAAAAATCAAAAATAGGCCCTGGAATCCTGGAAGGGATAAATATTACGTTAGTATGGATCCCGTCCCTAGTAAAGAGAGAATGTTAGGCAACCCGAAGAGCCAATGGATGGGGCAAGGGGCGCTAAAAGCAAAAAGAATGTCTTGTTCGAGTTTTCAGAATAAAGTGACAAACATAAATGTTAGCGGGAAATAAGAAGAGAGTTAATGAAGCATTATGAGTAAGATATGATACATAGATGACAACAGTAGATCAAAAAGATGACAGTATTACGGATTCTATAGTCAAGTGAAGAAAAAGACGAGAGGTGATAGGCCTTGAGACAACAAAGAGTATAAGCCATAAAGTCATATCTTCATTTCGAGAAATAAGTTTGTGACTCCAAAGCGACTACCAGAAGGAAAAGTTAGAACCCTGGGTAATAGAAATCAGTATGGATTGGTGAACAAGATAAACTAAATATGAATTAGGGACTGAGTGACTCCGCATAATAGCCACCTGTATCACTCCGCATAATAGCCACCTGTGACAACGCGACTACCCATATCACTTCGCATAAAAGCCACTTGTATTACCCCGCACAATCAACAACAATGAGATGCCACCCTTATACTCTGCATAACAACAACAGTAAGATGTCACCCTTATGCTCCGCATAACAACAATCAATCCACACAACAAACACATGTGCTAACATCACAACAACAAAACATATTAACTCGTACCACAAGTGCACATAGGCCACAACCTTCCTAAAATAACAATACAAATATCATCATCGTCCACGGCTCAAACACGATGTGTACAAAATCTCAATAGCAACAAAATAAACGGGGGGAAAATAACTCAATGATGAACAATACCCCATTAAACAATAACTTCAACTACAACAGGTCAATGACTTTTAATAACTTCAACTTCAATTAGTTGCTTAAGTATAAACTGAATAATGAAGGTATTTCCAAGAAATGACAAACTTCAAATTCTACTATGTGAAATAAGCTAACAATGAAAGAGATGGAATGAACTAGAAACGACTTCTAAATGCATGAGAATAACCTTACAACGAAAGGATATCATGTAACAACAATTATCAATTAAGAGTAACTCAATAAATAAGGAGATCACATTACAACAAAAGAGGTAACAACTTTAAATAAAGCAAATAAGAGTAAACTTGACAAGTAAAGGATATGACATGTGATAATAACTTCAAATAAAGCATGTGAGATTAATCATGATAAATAAAAGATATAACATGTGCTAAGAATTGACCACACAAAGTTAGGCAAGATTTTTACCTCAAAGAAGCTAAATCAATACTCTAAGAAGCCCTTCCCGTCTAAAACAATCTTTGGACGGATCGAATCTACCCAAAAAAATTTAATATCATAAATGTAAGTCATAGAAAATATTTCGGATAATAAAGCTTCGATCTTCAATGAAAACCAAAAAGTCAACATCGGGCCCACACCTTGGAACCCAACAACCTCACAAATCCGAATACGCATTTCAATACGAGTCCAATCATACTAAAATCATTCAATTTCGACCTCAAATCATCATTCAAATTATCAATTTATGTTTTAGAAAGTTTTTACTAAGATTCCCCATTTCTCCAATTCAAATTATTAATCAAACACTAAAATCAAAGTTGGAATCATGAAATAATAACAAATCCGAGTCAAACATACTTATCCCAATCCAAGTAGTAAAAATCCCTTCCAAAATTGCCCAAAATCGAGCTCCAAAACCTTGTGAGAAAAAGTAGCTAAATTCTAAAACAAGAAAAAAATGCATTAGTTGTCCCAACTCGATTCAGGTCCTAGATGATCTCGAAACTTACGTGATAGCATCCTAGGAAGCTCAAATATATTCAAAGACAAGAATGAAGCTTTGAAATCTCAAAGAGGGCCTTTAACAAGGTCTCAAGCTAAAAAGTTGCACAACAAAGTCATTGGACTTCAAGAGCAAACGAATGAGTTGTTAGTTGGGAAAAAGATCTCAAGGATAAAGGATATGAGTTATCTAGGTGTTATAATTATTTTATGGCCCAAATTCATGTCCAAGAAGAGGTTGATTAGATTCCAAGAAACATCCTCTGAAGAAAGTCCAAATCAGGCTACTATTGGACCAATTTGGCATCTAAAATGTGTCTAAACTTGCAGCCATGAAGTCCTACATAAAGCTACGTTTTTATAGCATAAAAATGACTTACTTGATGTCCAAGAATGGTACAATAGTTATACTAGAAGTTGAGTGCAAGTTGGTGCCAAGTTGCTTGCAAATTTCCTTCAAGATTTCCAAGAATTTCAAGATTCTATCCAAGATTGGTTTGGGACTTATTTCCCTATGTTATGTGACTGTATTTATTGCTTTCCTAGTTAGTTAAGGTTATATTTTTCTTTTACTAAGATTTTTGGAATTACTTTCCAAGAATGACTTGATTTTTGCTTCCTAGTATTTTCCTTTTCCTAAGGTAGTTGGACTTGCTGTCCAAAGTAGTTTAGGACTTTATTTTCTTATTTTTAGGTATAATTTCGTGACCCCCTCTCTATATAAAGGGTGTCTTATTTGTGTTTTAGACATAAATTATGATAGACTATTATCAATAAAAATTGTGAGATTTTTCTTGCACTCTTGTGTGTGGCTACTCTTGGAATTATTCTTCAACCTTCAAGACTCAACTTAAGGTGGTCAGATTAAACCCTTTTCGAAATCTTAGACTACTTCTAGGTATTCAAGAAAGGTGATAAGTTTAGGCTTATTGTTGTTCTTGTTATTCTAAAGGGTCGGGTTTCACAATCTATTTCTTGTTTTTGAGTCTCTACCAAAGGCGATTAGTTCTTCGTTAGCTAATTGTTGTTGTTAGGATTCAACCTCAAGAATAGACTTCTTAAATTCAAGAAACTCTTTCTTGAATTCAATCTATCTTTAATTTTTCGTCTTTTTTTTGTTATTTCTTTATTTTCTTTTAGCTTCCACATGTTTCTTGATTTTCTTTAGTAATTAATGGACCCCTATCGTGTTGTTATCATTACATTTGATTATTCCAACACAATCCTTGCGAGATTACACCCAAGATAGCCTCTTGAATCACCCAATTTTGCCTTAAAATGAGGAAGATATGACGTTTTAAAATTTTAAAAGAAATCTGAAAATTTCAATGACATTTTTGTAATTATTTACACCAAAAAAAAAAACTAGCAATATGAAAAATGTTCGTTTTAGCATCCAAAGCTCATTCGAAACCTCTCGGACACAAACTATATATGCATTCCAATCATAAAGCACGCTACGAACTTGCTCGTGCATTCAAAACACCGATAAGAGGTCATCCTAATCCGATATTGACCATGGTCAAACTTCAAATCCTTAACTTAACTAGTTTCTCAACCAATGTTCCAAAGTACACCCGAGATCCTCGGGACCCCATCCAACCATACCAAAAAATACAAATATATCATACAAACTTGTCCAAAGCCTCAAAACACCCACGGGAACATCATAACAAAGAATCGAGGCTTAAACCGAAAAATTTCTCTTAAGTTGTTAAATCTTAGTTCTATCAAAAGAGTGTCTGAATCACACTTAAACAATTCGGATTACTTTCAAACATTGCACACAAGTTTAATTCAACTATATACACCTATCCAAATTATTGGAACAACATCAAAGTCAACTCATGGTTAAACTTATGAACTCTTAAGTTTTTCAAATTGACAACTTTTAACAAATAGTGTTGAATTATTCTAGGAAACTCTGAAACCAAATCCGAACATACGTACCAGTCCAAAATCATCATACGAACTTGTAGGAAAAATCAAAACCCGATTCCGAGTATGTTTACCTACAAGTCAAACCTTGGTCAACTCTTCCAATTTAAAGCTTCTAAAACGAGAATCATTCTTCCAAATCAATTCCGAATCGCTCGAAAAATGAAACCAAACATACATGCAAGTAATAATACATAATATGTAGCTACTCAAAGTCTCATACCACCGAATGAAATACTCAAGCACAAAACGAGCGATCGGATCGTTACAATGTCAATTTGTACTATATTCTTTTCCATATTTCAATTGAATTGGAATAGTTAAACTACAACTCCCCCAAAATGTAGTAATTGTTTTGATTGTTGGAAAATTGTTGACATGATTGTAAAGGTGAATTTGATTATATTATTGGCTAATGTAACATCTGAAAAGATGCACATGGTGACTGCACATGAAGATTTTTTTTGATAAGTTATTGACTGCACGTTAAGATTCTCGAAGCTCAAAGCAAAAAAGAACTTACCCCAGTTTCTTGTTTTCAAGATACATATAAATATTGATAGATCATTTCTTCTGAGCTTCTAAATTAAACATGTGAAGTGAATGATTATTTTGATGCAATTTTTTTTTAGATTCATATAAATTATATTTACAAGGTCAAAATATTGATAGATCATTTCTTCTGAGCTTCTAAATTAAACATGTGAAGTGAATGATTATTTTGATGCAATTTTTTTTTATATTTCTCTAATTCCCACCCAATTCTACGAATAACATCAGTATGATAGAATGTGAGGTCCACTTCAAATCACTTTGGGACCCCGCCTTTCTATGTTGTTTTAGACCCAACAACGGAGCTATGGGGTCTTTTAGGTGTGGCGATTGCTTATACAACTTTAACTAGAAGATTTAATAGAAATTCTACGAGCTAAGGTTTCAGAGCTCTAAAGATGGCACAGGTAGAGATAAGAGCGAATAAAGTAATACTCTATTACACTGCTAGATAAAGCTTTGGCAACAAGACAAGCACACTGTAAGAGCGGAAAATGTAAGAAATATGAAAAATAATTCTTTTTTTTTTTTTTTTTTTTGCAGTTTATTTTTTGAGTTTAGAACATGACCAATTCCTATTCCTATCGGAACTTTTTTGTTGTTCTTGATATCAAAGATGAAAAGCAAAGTCAAAAGAGTCTTACTGATCTTTTGGATCGTGGTAAATATAACTTCTATAATTAGTTTGTTTCATCTATTAAAATGTGGATAACTGAGGTAGAAATCAAATTCTCTAATATTTACAGTTAGTGGCTTGAAGCTACTACAATCTCTTAGAAAACTGAAAGTCGTAAAGACATAAAAAGGCAACACCTTACCGTCAAGTGGTGTTGATGCTTTTGACTTTTTTTTTTTTTTTTTTTTTTTTTTT